>SNQJ01S0062779.1:86873-117144 GCA_010110895.2 Picea sitchensis
TGACCCTAAGGAAACCAAGTGCAAGTCCATGAGTTTGGAAGAGAAAGCAACAACCCTGGAACAATTGGCTCAAGAGGTCCTCAGGGCTAGAGAAGAAAGGATAGCATCTAAAATAGCTGAAGTAGCAGAAGCCCCCTTGATGGCCCCAATGTAAGGCAGAGATATCCATTTGGTACAGGATTCACGAGAAAGGGAAATTATCATGTTGGAATGGGCACAGTGGGCGCTTGATCAGCTACAAGATGATCTAGACTTATCAGAAACAATAAGATCCCCTGTGGATAACCCAAACAGAGGCCAGGTGGGTACAAGAGGCCCTGAATTTATAGATATTGATGAAATTGATAGGTTGTATGACCTTGAATTCCCAATGTCACCAATTAGGTCACCGAAAAATGTGGAGACTTAGCCAGAAATAGTCAGGGTATTGATAGAAACAAGTGCATCAAATCCCCTCCACGAGCTAATTAAAGTCTATTCAGATGATGAGATCCCGAAAGTATCTCTCGGGACCCCTGTGTGTGTCGAAGAATAAAAAGGACCTGAAAATACTTCTTCTCATGTTCCCAAGGTCCAAACCTAGGAGGTTCCTCAGAAATAAAAAGAACCTGAGAGTGGCCTCGACACAAAGATGCTCGATGCACTAGAGACCCAAGCAAATGGTCTGAAGGACAAGTCAGGACCGAACGAGTCAAAGGAAGGAGCCTTGTAAAAGGAAGTTTGCGTTTCAATGATCGAGGAACAAGTAAGTATCAATTCTATCCCCGATGTCTCTCTTTAAGTCGATACTCATATCCCCAATGAGCGACAGAGAGAAGTCGGTCCTTCAACGCACAAAGAGGAAGTTAGAGATCCTGATCTTGAACAAATATATACCGTTGGGAGTTTAGGAAATATACTCACATGGGGGGATCATCAGATTCCCAAACCTGTGGTCAAGGTAGTCGATATACATGCGATCGCCTATGATCATAAGAAGAAAGCTATTGTCTAGAGGACCACAAAGAAAAGGAGGATTAATCTATATCACTCCATCCTCATCACTACAGAGGAAAATTTGATAAACACAGAAAATGCCAGAACATCCGAACTTATAGGTGCAATAAAAGCGATCTCAGATGCTACCCTAGACAGAGACAGAAGAGATGTGAAGGATATGGTTGTCGCCCTGAAAGAACTGGAACATTTGCGCCACCTAGATAAGTACTATCAGGACACCACACATGCCACGGTGTACTTAAGGAGTGAATTCAAGGAGGCCTATAGCAAGTTCACATATGAGAGACACTTGTTCACCACAAGAATCGTTGAGCTTCAGGAGGACACCCTCATGGAACTTGCAACATCTAAGGATATGGAGCGGTGGTACGAGAAGGCGGAGAAAGCCATGGAGCGAATTGCTACATTGGAGTAGTCCAGCAGGGCCGAGATAAAGAAGAACACAACATTCGAGTGTTGAAAAAAATCAGTCTGGATTACATAAATAAATCGACCGAATATTGGGAAAGAATGTCTCAGGAACCGCATCGAGAAATTCAAGAAGAAAGGTCCAAATGCGAGAAACACTGGGGTAAAATCAACAAGGCTATGAAAGATATTGGACTCCCCAAGTTCAGCACACCCGAAAACTTTGTTGAATTGTGAGACATAGTCGAATTGCACTCCAAACAATATTCCTTATGGGTCAAAGATCTAGCAAAGGTGACTAACACAACGCTAAGACAAGTGAAAAAATTTATGTAACACCCGAATAGAACACAGGTTGTGCTGCAGCAATTAAGAGTTAGTCTGGTGAAATATCGGGCACATGCAGTAAATATCAGAGGGGTTTGTGTGGCTCTGATCGAACAACATAGATTTCCATACGCCCATACCTGCGAGGATTTGTTCATTAGTTGGTCAGAGTGTGAGAAATTTCACCCTTTTCAGTGATATATTAAGTTGACTGTTGGAAAACTGTTAGGAGGGAACACCACGTGGCGAATTTTGTTTTACTTATCTGCACTTGGTCGTTATTTTTAGTTGAATTTTATGTTATAAATAAGAGCATTGACCAATTAATCAAGGGTCGATGGTTGTTGCAATAAACTCTTATTTTTTGTTGTTGTTAAGAATCATTTTGAAGATGCCTTTAATTGAGAAGTCCTTATGGACCAGAGACAAGTTATTTTCATCAAATGCATGTGTGATTGGACGCAGAGAAGAACTATTTCCTCTCTTGTTTCATGAATGATGTTGTAATGAGTAAGAGCTATTTAATATATTGTTAAGTTATCTGATGAAATATTTTACAGTTCCTTTCTTTAATGATGAAGATGAATCGTTTCTTTATTATGTGATGGAGGATTAAAGTAGGTGAATTATTTTCCTTGCCATTATCTTATTGCATACGTGTTTTCTTTCTAATAATTAGTTTCTCAGACAGTAATTGGATGCTCACATGGTTAATGTATTAGTACTAGGCATGTGGTATAGAATTGTCATCTGCATGCTTGAGTAGCGGGTTATCCCGAGCTCAGCCTCTTCTCCAGTATTTAGAATCTTTTCTCGCTTTGTTTCCAAGTTGGTTTATACCGTCTTAAAATATTATATTGGTCCCACCTAAGAGAAAATACAAAAACAAAAAGTTTAAACTAAAGGAGACGCCTTCACAAGAAAACATAAATCCCATCGATTAATTGGCCGGATCGCAAGATCTAGAGAACCATTCCACTATTAAATTTTGTAGAGTCTGATTGGGCCTCGATGGCAGGTTTTCTTCCTATTGTTGAACTAAATGGATTTAGGACCCATCAATAGGTTCATCATCTCCCAACACGACATCACTGTGGACCCCCTCAAATTCCAAGCTATCACAGAAATTCCACCACCTCGGAATTTACGCCAACTACAGAGCCTACAAGGCAAAGCCTACTTTTTGCGACGCTTTGTCCCAGATTACGCCACTCGCATGCACAGTTTCCTTCAGTTATTACATCATGATATCCCATTTCGATGGGATGAACATGTCCAAACCGATTTTTATGATTTAAAAGCAGTGCTCTCCAATGCCCCTTTGATTAGTCCACCCGACTATAATCATGACTACATCCTCTACTTATCAGCCTCGGGCATCTCAGTAGCAGGAGTTCTCTTTCAAATAGGGGGTGACGACTGCGAGCATGTCATTTACTACGTTAGTAAAAACATTTCAGGACCACCCCTCAAATACAATCATGAAGAGAAACTCAGTCTCATAGTTTTCCTCACCATCCAAAAACTGCGTCATTATATCTTGCTTTGCACTACCAAAGTCATGGAAGATTCCAACCCCATGGAGTACTTGCTTAGTCGACGAAAAATTAATGGAAAATTTTCTCGATGGATCATCATCCTTCAAGAATACGACCTAGATTTTTCAACTCCCAAAAGAAAGAAAGAACTCATTCTCGCCAAACTCATCACAACATTTCCCTCCGATACTACAAGTTCACCCATCAAAATGGATTTTCCCAACAAACACCTCTTCTACATCCCCTCATATGACCCCTAGTATGGAGACCTTCTAGTCTACCTTCATACATAGAAGTTTGGATATCACCTCTCCTGAGACGATCATCAGCGCATTCGCCAGCAGGCCCCTCGATATCTCCTCATCGGTGACATATTATATCAACGTGGGGTCGACACGATACTTCGTCGATGTCTGAGCATTGACAAAGCTGATAGATTCTTGAATGATTTCCACAACGGCACCTGTGGTGGCCACCTCTCAAGTATTTCCATCGCCTAGAAAATCATTCAAGAATGCTACTTATGGCCCACATTGTTTCATGACTACATCCACGTTGTGAAGCGATGTGACAAATGCCAACTATATGCAAACAAAGCGTGAGCGCCACCCACTCTTCTACATCTAGTCATCATTGTCGGCCCCTTTTGCATCAACTTCATGAATTTCAACCCTCCATCTAGCAATGGACACAAGTACATCATCGTGGTTGTCGATTACTTTACCAAATGGGTCGAATCCATGCCTACCTTCAACAACACCGTTGACACAACAACGTGTTTTTTCTTCAACCACGTCATTTCCCACTTCAGAGTCCCGCTACAATTAGTCTCTGATCATGGTAAACACTTTGAGAATGAGATCTTTGTCGAACTCTCCTCAAGGTTAGGCTTCTCTCACGAATTTTCCTCCCCATACTACCCCCAGTCCAATGGATAGGTAGAGGCTTTCAACAAGGTCCTCAAAACCATGTTGCAGTGCATTTTTAACAAACATAAGACCAATTGGCATCATATGTTGTTTTCATCAATGTGGGATTATCGCATAGCAGTTAAAAATGCCACTGGTTTTACACCATTTCATCTTGTCCATGGGGTTGAAGCCACTCTCCCCATCAAGTGTGACATTCCCACTTTAAGAACCACCATCGAGCTATTACCTGACACTGCTCCAATGGAGCAGCGCTTGCTGAAATTAGTTTCGTTGGATGAAGATCGTCGGTCTTCATTATAGAACAATGAGGCAGCTAAAAAATGGTCGAAGGCCACCTTTGACCTCCATGTCAACCTTCGCTCATTTAACGAAGGAGACCTCGTCCTAGCCTACGATATCGCTCATGATACCCTCGATCATGGAAAATTTGATTCATTATGGAATGGACCCTACATCATCCAACACTGCCTCACTAAAGGTGCATACATCCTGGCCTCTCTAGAAGGCTTCCCTCTCAAATAACCCATCAACGGGTTGTACTTAAAGAAATTTTATGCCTGAGCATAGTCATTCTACACTAGGCTTCTTTTTTTTTGTACGCATTTGTAGAGTTTTTAGTCTTCTTTTGTCCCTCCATGCCTTATGTATGATCCACCATTTGTGTTATTGGCAGATGACTCCTCCATCGGCCTACCACATCTATTACGCTGATGGAGCTATCCGTTGGACACATAATCTCGCTTCGGCCACTTGGGCCCTCTATACCCCCTCACATGAACTGCTCCACTCCAGCGGCATATGTTTGGGCTCAACAACCAATAACCAAGAAGAACACATAGCCATCATTGGCCTCCTTTCTGAGGCCATTCACCGCCATATTCACCACCTTAGCATCTTATTAGATTCCCATCTTGTCGTCCTACAGCTCAACAATGTGTAACGCGTCCTTGATCCTTTCCTCTTCTGCAAATACCTGCAAGTTAGACTCTTATATCGACATTTTGATTCAATTAAATTTACACATATTCCTCGACAATTCAATCAAATAGCAAATAATATGGCTAACCTAGTGTTAGATTTTCATTTATCACATCAAGACACCATTACACATACATAAATCATCAAAAGTTTGTCACAACATATAGATTAGACATCATCAAAAGCATCACAAAACATCATCACATGTGAACATCACATAGATCATAACCATGTATATCCATATATATATATATATATATATNTATATATATATATATATATATATATATATATATATATATATATATATATATATATATATAATGATCACTGTATCATCAATGTTTACAAAAAATGGTACAAAATGTACATCGCCTGTAGGCAAGTGATCCCCCTCATCCTTATAGGTACAAAATAGGTGACACAATACCCTATACAAAATGGGCTCATAGGCCTATATAAATACAAAAAACATACAACAAGAGCACTCATGGTACCTCTCGAGCACCACCACCAAGTCCTCTATCTAGAGGAGGTGCCCCACCAACTGGGGGTCCTCCAGGTCTGGGGGGCAGTCTCCCAATCATAGCTTCCCCCGCTACAGCTACTCTATGGATCAGGGTACGAAACTCTATCGAAAGGTCCATGCACTGATCAAAGACTCCCTCGTCCTGGACCTGATTCCACATGCACTCAGGCACTCCCTGTAGCACCACCTCCAACCGGCGAGGGAAATCCTCAAGCACCCCTTCAGCCTCTCCCTGAGGCACATGTGACAACCCTACACCAGGGTCATAAAATATGTGTCTCCTACCATCTCTCGCATCATCGGATGGCCTCGCACCAACCTTGTCCCTCAGATGTCTCTCTCTCGCCTGTGGCTCTCCCCGCGGCAGTCTTACAGCGCCCTGATGAGACGACCCTCTAACCAACTCCACCTCTCAACCTCACGACCCCACATATGCACACACAACAAACAAACGATAGCATCAACATCCATCTATACATAAAATATATGTTATACTATCAAAATCAAAAAATATAAAATACATTAACATACCCTTATGGTCCCAATCCTCTCCAGGAGGTAAAACCATATATGGGTCCTCTAAGAAGTGCATCCCACCATATGGGAACAACAATATGATTTGTGGCATCTGGTGCCACACATGCACCATATTGGTCGTAAAATAATGGCCACCCTCCCCACCTCCATGTCGTACCAAAATCGATGCCCACCGCATCAATCATGGATCTTGTGCATCAGCCGCCTCCAACAACACTCTAGGGTGTAACATGGGAACCCTCTCTAAGAACCATGCCACCAAGATCGAACCAAAAGAAAAATCACCTGATTCGGCAGCCCAACATCGGTTGAGCTGCCCCATCATCTTGGCATGCCACATCACACCCAGGTACGCATGCTCATGTTCAAAATTATCAAATAATTGTTATATCCTCTTTATCTTCAGATATTGTTCATGTCAGGTATTTGGTTTTCATGTGTGCAGGTACTCGATCCCCACAAATCAACACATCCCCTTCAGGTATATGATTGACACTATCATGTAGTCATTCCCTCTAAATACCAATTGCATCTCCCAATCACACCCTCCGACATTTTCATGTAGGATTCTCACATCCGGATCTGCAGTACTATCACCTCCACTAAATTTCAAGTACTGTCACACGGTAGCACTCTCCTCCACATGAGTTGTCCCATTCATAATTCCCCCTTGGTAATTTGACACTCATGTTTCTTTCACCTCCTAGGGATGTGAGTCCTGATAATCTTACACATGTTTGAAAATCATCCACATACTCCTCATTTTTATAGCTTTCCCAATGGACTCCCAAGTTCTCTCATCATGGTTTTGATTTGACTACACCACCGCAGTATCATTAACCTTCCATTTCATCCACAATCAGTTTTCCCATCTGCAGATTTCCCTCCATTCATTTACCTTATATAGAAACCCACCCATGGGGCCCCCAACCTCCACTAGTTCTCCATACAACTTGTGCCCTCACAGGCCAAGTCATCTTGCACTAGGGCACCCATTTCTATATATGCACACTTATCCCAAATTATTATTTATTCATTTGGTAATTGTACAAAGCCTTTGTTTCTAGCATTTACATAGCTTTTTGTTGTCGCCTTTAGCGACCTTTTTTTTTTTACAAAGAAACCCCCATCGCCCTTGGTTGGGGAATTCCTTTACCTTCTACTCTCGTTGACATAGTCCATAAACCCCAAGTATCCCACAGTCCATGTACCCCCAATCTCTAAGTTTGTCCACTTTGTCATGCCTCTAGCACAAATTAAATCCACGTCTAGTCATCCTCCTTACGCTAGATCTAGTTTCATGGTTGTTGCCACTCATACTTCACATATATCCCCAACAAAGGGTAGTCTCGAGTCTCATCGCATCTTGAATTTTTCCATGTTCCTATTCAATTCATGATCTCATCCAGTGGATTTCATGAAGCCCTTTACTTCTTGGAGTCGTGTCTCCCTTTCTATCGACATCAACATAGTTTCCAGAAGGGCAATAGTATCTTAACTCTCATTACCTTTACAATGAGGAGTCTCGGACGACACAGGGAGAACCATATTTTCTCCCTGTTGTCATTGACCCCCATAACATTTGACTCCAACACAATCTCATGTTACGGTGGGTCTTACTTTGTGACTATTGCAGTTGTTTGATACTAGCCGAAGACCTCTGAAATTTGTTGGGCCATCAATGCCCGCGAGTCATCGACACTTCTTATCTGTGTCATCACCTCTTTTCAGAGTATGTTCACCATCAGAATTGTCATCTTCCATCATCAAAACGCCCTGGAGGGCGCTGTAGTTATCTACATCAACATACAACTTCAGTTATTGTCTTACACATTTGAGTTACATGACACGAGCATGGGGCATGCTCGCCTCGTTTGTATACATTTTTTATTTTCCTGCGCCTAGAGAAAGGTATGGGCCCCACAGTTTCCCCTCTCTCTATGGCGGATCGCTCTTGCAGTTCCTATCAACACTCTTTCTTACAATGGTACTCTTAACAGAAGAAATATTGATGTATTTTGGCTATACGTATTCTCCTAACCTCACACATCAGGGGGCATTTGTTATCACTGAAATTTTGTTCGCAAATGGTCACAAGAATCCAACATCTCCAAACACCTATTAGTTAATTCATAGCCCCAAAAATACATTTCCAAAGGGCACAAAAACTATACAACTGGTTACAAAATTGACATGCGCTCAGAACCTAAAGGAATCGTGCGCATGTGCTCAAGTCAAAAACACAGGAAAAGTGCACATGTGCCCGATGTGTGATTGTGTACGAAAAAATTTGCGCACACCTGAGAACGATGCATGTATGGTTCTTGTCGGACCCTCACCCACTTTTAGTTCAGCTCCCAAGTTGATTTGACCCTCAAATCCGAGATGAATCCGAGTGGGGGGTTGTTCAAATATCTAAGGGTGCCCTAAAGGGCCCCTTGTTCACACTAAAGACCAGTTGGATAATGCCTCAAAGATTTGCTATAAAAAGAGACCATGGGTGCACTATGAATTCAAGAATCTCATTGTATTGTTATGCTACCTCTATTATCCTACAAGGAACCTCTTTCCTTCTTGGAGCATATTAGCATCATCTCATTAAGCCATTCACCTCACCTCTTGAGGGAATAAGCTTGGATTTCTTCACCATTTCCTTTCTTGTTTTCCATTTGTAAGAAGAGCTCTCACATAGGGGACTCAAGAGCCCTCCCTTGGAGGAAGAGGGGATCCATAAGTCCCCCTTTTTCCTTGGTGTTTTCCCACTAATACAATCTATCCATTGGTGGTATGAATATTGGTCAATTGTTTGATTGATTTTGGTTCTAATTTCCTTATGCATTTTAGTTTCATTTCTTTAGTTGTTGTTATCTTAGTTGTTTGTTTATTTCATGTGATTGAATCATTTGATTCATACACTAACTTATGTCCTTTTCAACTGACCCAATTGGACTTGCAAGTGTCCCTCTTTTTCTCATTCAGGTGGTGAAAAGGATACAAAAACAGGTCAAACCCTTGTTTGTAGACACCCTGCATACCCTTACCCTTGGGAAAGAAACATAAACAAAATAGACAAGATATATTGTCGCGCAGTTGTGCCTCCTGCATTCTAGTTGCAAAATTATTACACATTTCTTCCTCTTAAGAATTTGGGCATTTCAACACTGTAATATTCTTCAGATCAGATTATAACTCTACAAGAGCTATAAAAATAATTATGATTCCTATTGGAACCATTATTTGAGCTCTATCCCATTGGATTCCTCTCTTCACCCTGATCGCAATCATACCTATCATTTTTTAGAAAAAACAATTCTCGTGGACCTGTTCCCCTATTGGAACCATTATTTGGGCCTTGCCCCATTGGATTCCTCTCTTCACTCTGATCGTCGTGATACCCTTCACCCATAACCCATTTTTTGTTTGGTCCCACCCATCCCTTTTTGTTTTCCCACTTCATCATGGCCCACACCCGTAGCCAATAATTGGAAGCCTTCTTCAATTCCTTGTCCTCTACTTTCATAGATACCCATCAGGAAGTGAGGAAAATCAGTGCCAATATTGCCACGGTCAATAAAAACATGCATTCCTCCATAGACGCAAAAATGGAAACCATCAAACAGGACCTCACTACCCAACTTGCATCCTTCACTAACACGATTTTCACCAAGTTGAATATCTATGCAGACCTTACCTCCTCTGACCCACCTTGGAACTCTGAAGGTGAAACTTCCTCCAATTCCCATATTTTTCATCCCCATCACTTTCAGCATGACCTACGCCTTCTGCGTCTGGATGTGAAAAAATTTGACAGCTCGAATCCCACTGGTTGGGTAACTCAAATGGAACACTATTTCTTTGTATATGGCATTCCATATGAGTTGGAAAAACTTTGGTATGGTGTTCTCCATCTAGATCAAGAGCATTAGAAATGGAGAAAAAAATCTTGCCAAGGGTATGTGGCCTGGAAATAATTTGTGGTGAAGCTTTATGAACACTTTGACACTGACACCAACCATTTAGGTTTTCTGATAAAGTCGAAAAAAATCTGGCATAGTGGAATAATTTATAGCTTCTTTTGAGCAATTGGCTTTCCACATAGAGGGCATGTCTGATGCTTGTTTCAGAGAATGTTTTATCAGTGGCCTCAAGGATGAGATTCATTCCCATGTCCTCATGGCTCAACTTCAGAGTTGGGTCGAAGCTACTAAAGGAGATAAGGAATCACAATAGGTTGTCTCTTCTCAAACCAAAAAACCCTCCTTTATTCCTCGCCCTAAACTAGACACTCCCAATTCTCCTTCTACTCCACTAAATATACATAAATTGACTAGGGCAGAAACAGATGAATGCCAAATCAAAGGCCTTTGTTATAATTGTGATGACAAATATTTTCCTGGGAACAAGTGTAAGGAACAAAATATTTTTATGGCCATCTTCGAGGATTTTTTTGAAGATGATGTTGAGGTCCCCCATGTGGTTGAGTCACCTGAACCAACTAACATGACCCCACTCTCCGACCGTATCGAATTTGAACTGGTTGTTTCCCTAAATGATCTCAAGCTAATTGGTTACATCAAGCATCAGAAGGTCATCATCCCTGTTGACAATGGAAACACCCATAATTTTATTCATCATCGCATTTCCAAGAAAATAATTGCTATATCTGTGCATTCAATAATTTTCAAATCATTATTGCAAATGGTGGGTCCATGAAATGTGGGAGGCGTTGTGAAAATTTGCATCTCCAAATTGGTAGGTACCACATGAAATATCATATGTTTTATATTGGCTTGGGTGGTTGTGACATTGTGTTGGGTGTCGAATGGCTAAGGACTTCGCATCCCATTCTCATGGATTTTAAGGACTTAACCATGCAATTCAACTAGGAGGGACAAAAATATAAGTTTGAAGGCATCACAGTAGGTTGCCATGAAATCATCAGTTCCCATCACATGAAAAATCTCCTCAAAAAAGGTCATTCTGAAATTATTGCACAACTCCATTCCATTCATGCCACTGAGACACCCTTTGTGTCGCAGGACCTCCAATCCATCCTCTCCAAACATCAAGTTGTTTTTTCCACTCCCTAGGGAATTCCTCCTTCCCATGGTGTTCATGATCATTCCATTCACCTTGTCCCCAACAAACTTCCTCCCAATGTTAATCCCTATCGTTGTCCATTTTCCCAGAAAAATGAAATTGAGAAAAAATTTCAAGTATTGCTCACCATAAGCGTTATCCTTACTAGTATGAACCCCTATTCTTCTCATGTGGTCATGGTCCTTAAGAAAGAAAGCTCTTAGCACATGTGTCCTAAATTTTGCGCCCTCAACAAACTCACCAGCAAAGAAAAATTTCCCATTCCTATCGTTGATGATCTCTTGGATGAATTGAGCAGTGCCCATTTCTTTACTAAACTTGATCTTTGTTCTGGCTACCACCAGATACGTATGAACGAGGTAGACATTCCTAATACTGCATTTCTAACTCATGAGTGCCATTATGAGTCTTTGTTCATGCTCTTTGTCTTGTGTAATGCTCCCTCCACTTTCCAAAGCCTCATGAATCATGTCTTTCTTCCTTTTCTTCATCATTTTGTCTTAGTTTTATTTGATGATATCCTCATCTATAGTAAAACCTGGACAACCCATATTTCTCATTTGGATCAAGTTCTACATCTACTCTGTTAGCACCAACTTTTCCTCAAACAATCTAAATGTGATTTTGGAACCTCGAGAGTCGAGTACTTGGGTCATATTGTTGGAAAGATAGGTGTTGGGGTGGATCTTAAGAAGATTGAATCTATGTAGGATTGGCCTCGCCCAAAGACTCTCAAAATATTTCATGGTTTTCTGGGTTTAACATGATATTATCGCAAGTTTGTTAAGAATTATGGATATATTTTGGTGCCTCTCACTACTCTCCTTAAAAATAATTCTTTCACTTGGACTCTTGTAGTTGATCATGCCTTTCAAGCCTTAAAGATGGCTATGTGCACCACTCTGGTCTTAGGCCTTCCTAATTTCACAAAGACCTTTGTGGTAGAATGTGATGCTTCCAGGAGAGGAATTGGAGCAGTGCTTATGCAAGATGGTCGGCCTTTGGCCTTTACCATCAAACAAATGTTAGAGAGACATTTGGGCCAACCAATCTATGAAAGGAAACGTTGGTTATTCTTCATGCAGTGGGTCTATGGCGCCCTTATCTATTGGGCCAACTCTTCCAAATTAAGAAATATCATCAAAGATGCAAGTATTTTATGGAGCAACGCCCTTCTTCCCTGGAGCAACAAAAATGGGTGACTAATCTCTTTGGAAATGATTATGAGATCATTTACAAGAAAGGAAAATACAATGTGGTTGATGATGCTCTTTCAAGAAAACATGAAGATGAAGGGTCCCTTGTTTCCCTCTCCTTCATTGTACCAGATTGGCTCCAAGTTTTTCACCAAGAATGGCTACAATATCCCAAAATTTTGCATCTGATACAACAATTGCAGGCCAATTCTCCAGTTTCCCTAGGGTACTCTTGGCACAATGATGAGCTTCTCTACAAAGTTTTTTTGTGTTTAATTAAATAGTCACAACTTAAATCCACGGTAATTTATGAGCTTCATGCTAGAGACATAGTTGAGCACTTAGGGTTTACCAAAACCTATGACCGGTTCAAACGTTCTTTTTCCAGGATGGTATGAAACAGGACGTTCGCACTTTTGTGGCAGAATATGATGTTTGTCAACACAACAAGGGAGAAACAGTCAAATATCATGGCACACTACAACTACTTCTGATTCCACATGTTATTTGGAGGGATATCTCTATGGATTTTATTGTGGGCTTACCTAAATCGGGAAATAAGGTAGTCATCATGGTGTTCATTGATCATCTTTCCAAGTATGTTGATTTCTATGCTCTTCAACACCCATTTAGTGCCTCCAATGTGGCTCAAATTTTCATGGATCATGTCTTCAAGATTCATGGCATGCCTCATTCTATTATTTATGATCGAGATCCAAATTTCACCATTAATTTTTGGCAAGGATTGTTCATGCTACAGGGAACCCAATTGCATCTCAACATATCTTATCATCCCCAGAATTATGGCTAAATTGAAGTTTTTAACAAGCATTTGGAAACATATTTGAGGTGTTTTGCATCTGAAAGGAAAAATCAGTGGGCTCAATGGTTACCACTAGTTTAATGGTGGTACAACACTTCTTACAATACAACTATCTGCATGACTCCTTTTGAAGTAGTATATGTACAAAAGCCACCTTCAGTTCTCTCATACCTTCTAGGTATCTCAAAGGTCCAGGTGATTGACCAAATGCTTACAGTTCGAGAGGCTATTCTCCTTACCCTCAAAGATAATTTGGTCATGGCCCAAAATCGCATGAATCAATAGGAAGATCAAGGTTGCTCTGAACGTCAATATGTTGAAGGAGATAGTTGGTTATCTCTTCCTCTACTTTATGAGTTAGTGACCCATGGTTCATATCATTCGGGTTTCCAACAAAGCCTCTAAAACTCTCAACCCTCCTGGAAAACCAAAAGGAAACACAACACACAGAATGCACTGCGCAGTCTTACCCGAGATAGCTTTAATGGTTGGCTGTAAGACTCGTGTGTTTACAACCTAGGATTGAGCATGAGATATGAGATCTATATTTTGAACCATTTATTATAACTTGTTCTTGCAACCTACTATTATTCACGACTGTGCAGTAAATCTCATAGCTTATTGCCTTAGTATCGCAACAATATGTAAACAAGAAATATACTAACTCATTCATTCAGCACAACAAATAACTATTGAAAAGATGATAAATATATACATGCATTCATCACATTACACAGATATTACCATGGTTCACCCCCTCCTGGGCTACGTCCACAAAGATTTGGCTCTTGCTTCTTTTAATATGGTAGTTCTGCGTATCCAACATCGTGCACTTACAATTCTCTTCAGATGGGTAAGATCTATATGAGGAAAACTAGATCGCACCAGGCTCCTCAGCCTATGATCTAATCCTCAATATCTTTCTTCCGTCCTCTCCTCTAGCTCAACAGCTTACAAAATAGTTATTATAGAAAAATGTTACAGATCGCAATGTAAAAAAGCCACTACTAACTAAATCGGAACAACTACAAAATCCCTCAAAAACACATAACTCATCCATAATACCTCAGTATCGGTATTTATACATCTTTGGCTCTTCAACCATTACAATTTGTTACCAAAAACCTTAACCCTACCGATGTTAGTTCTTCCTCCCATGTGTGCGTTTTGTTCCTCCATCTAGTTGTCGTTTTCCTTGTGCACACTTTCTTGCATGCGCGCATGTTGTGTTTCCTTCTAGCTGTTGCTTTTATTTCTGCACACTTTCTTTCCCCACAATCATCCTTCTTTTCACTTTGGCATGCTGCCAACAGACCCCCAAAACTTACATGTGGCTCGTCCCGAGCCACCTAATCCTTCTGAGCTTCCTCGATCTCCTTGGTGATCATCTAGATCTTTTCCTTGAGCTATGTTGCTTGTTTCAGTGCCTACGTGGTCTTCTCCTTGATTGTGTCCACTACCTCAACTGCAACTTCATCATTGATCAATTCTACACATTCTTCCTGAGTTTGTGCTATCTTTGTCTTAGCTTCCTCTACCTGTGCCAGTACTTCTGCTACCTGCTCCTGCAATGGCTCCATTTGAGCTTGATGCTCCTATTTCTGCATTTGCACAGTGATGAGTTCTGCATGTAGCTTCTTAATCTCTTGCGTCCCTTTGACGTGCTCTGGGATTAGTATTTTCTTCTACTTCTATTTGAGTTCTTGGATCGCTACGCTAATCCTTTATTCTTCCATGTCCCATTTATGGACCTGTTGATCCTCCTCCAACCTGGTCCAAAGTTGTGTTGTTTTATCGAACAAGTCAGCAGTTGTGTTGACCTGCTACTCTATCTCCTGTAGTTGCATTGTTTCTTTATTCTTCCTTTTCTCCCTCACTACTGGTGGCATTGTTGGTATGAGTTGCTTTCGGAGATTCGTGATCTCCTTCTGGTATTGCTCGATTTCCTATGCAATCTGATCAATATTTTCCTCTACTGCAAGTTCATTTCTTTGTGCAGTGTTTGGAAGCTTCTCAAAAATTCCTCCTACTCTTCATTCCAGTTCATTCCTACATTCTCTTTCCTCCTAATTTTCAGACTTGGCCTTCTCACAGACTTTTTCCAGCACCTCCCGCTTCTCTGTTGCTCGTTGTAATTCAACTAAGATTTTGTGTGCACGAGACTGTACCTCAAGGTCGATGCTAACTTGCAACTTGTGTAGTGCCCTGGATGGCATCCATGTCAATACCAATTGGATGTGGCTTAAATCCTTCAAGGGTGTCTACCCCACGATTTCGTCCATGCGCAACATACTAGGTGTGATGTAGAATGTTGCATTTATGTGCGGTAATGAGTGGACTGGATCTCGTTATTCTACCTCCACTATTTCCTCGGTATGTGGTGTTGATGGCTCTATGCCCCTACTACTGCTTGCTATCTGTACTTCCCCAAATTTCTTAAGGAACTGCCCCATTTCTTCCAACTCTTTTTAAAGTTTGTCCCTATGATGTGTTGCATGGTTGAAGTCCTCAGATAGGAAATCTTGTACATTTCAGACTATCATATCCACATCATCATCTGTAATCGTATATTATGGAGGTGGTATTTCTGCCTTCATTTTCTTGCGTGATCCTCTGGTCTACATTGTTGGTCTCTTGCTTCCCCCTGTTTCCTGGGAATGGGAACTTGTTGCGGTCTCTTGCGTGGCCTTGGCCTACTTCTGCACTCCCTCAGTCAGTTGGGTGCTCTCCTTATTCCCCTTCTAGGTCGCTATATTCTTTGGCCCTTCATATTTATGTGTTGTCTTTCCTTGGCTCATTCTTGGTCTCTTGGGCACTTGGATTTCTGGAGGTTGCGTTTCTCCCTGCTCTGCCTCTTCTNGTCCCTATGATGTGTTGCATGGTTGAAGTCCTCAGATAGGAAATCTTGTACATTTCAGACTATCATATCCACATCATCATCTGTAATCGTATATTATGGAGGTGGTATTTTTGCCTTCATTTTCTTGCGTGATCCTCTGGTCTACATTGTTGGTCTCTTGCTTCCCCCTGTTTCCTGGGAATGGGAACTTGTTGCGGTCTCTTGCGTGGCCTTGGCCTACTTCTGCACTCCCTCAGTCGGTTGGGTGCTCTCCTTATTCCCCTTCTAGGTCGCTATATTCTTTGGCCCTTCATATTTATGTGTTGTCTTTCCTTGGCTCATTCTTGGTCTCTTGGGCACTTGGATTTCTGGAGGTTGCGTTTCTCCCTGCTCTGCCTCTTCTTTTGTTGTTCTCTCCGGAACTTCCTTGGTAATGGATGGAATCTTCCATTTGTCGAGCCATTCGTTGATGACCATATCAATGTCACCCTTTGTGATCCAATAGCGCATCTGTAGCCACTGTTTCGTCGGATCATTATTTTCATGTATCCACATTGTTTGTCGTGTTGCCTAGAATTTGGTGATGTTTGCACATCGCGTGACAGCTTCTAGTGTAATTATCCACGTCTTGGAGATGGATTCTTGTAGGTTGCATAGGTATCCCTCAAAAATGGACACGTTCGCCTTCTTTCTTCTTGATTCTGTCCTGGCTCTGAGCAACAAGTATCCCGCTCCCTGCGGCTTTGGTTTGGTACAAAAAACTACATACCTTGGCTCTTGCCATCCCATGAAGGCTATTAATGTGATCAGCCATGAGTAGTGGAACTATATGCCTAGGTCCTATGCAGCCTTTCAGTCCTCTAGGAACAAGTTCAATAAGTATGGCGCCCATATCATTGAGGTGTCTTCTACACATTGGGCTGCAACTGCAACAACTCCAGCTAGGACTTCCTCCCTGCGACATTTTCTTAGCAGCTTGCAGGCTAAGATTTTCACGCCCAATTGTGTGGTTGCATTGTTGAACCTCTTGATGATTATCCCTCTTTTCCCCCTTTCAGTGCCATACTTCTTTTTCATCTCTTCTGCTAGCGCTTTCTCCTTTGTTTTTTCATCCAAAAACAACGCGGGATCCATACCCCGAATTGGTAACCCTATTATTTGCACAATAAGCTCAACGGTTATGGGGACGGGTTTATCCAGCCATATGTCCCCTCCATGTCTGACTACTAACAATTTTTTGATGCATGTTCTTGTGTTCTGGCCTCTGCCAAAATGCGGTAGGTCCAACAGACCTAAAATTATTATTTTCTCCAGCCTAGTTTCCCAATGGTATGGTTTGTTGATCGGTTCTCCAACTCAATTTGTGCATCTGGTCTATATAAACACCCTCTTCGCAAGTTCCTACAACTTGGATTTGTCTGCTACATCGTGGTCTGAGTATTTGAGCTTCCTGACATGGTGCAATAGCTTTGGTCCTACCTGTACCCCAGCTGGTATGCGTGGTAGAACAATTTCTATTGTAGGTTTCTTGCGAGGTGACCTTGGTATTTGTATTTTGTCTTTCTATTGCAGTGGTGGTTGGCTCAAAGATCTAGTGGCTTTCAATTACTTCTTCGTAACCCATTCCATCCAAGATGAGACATCTTCACCCATCTCCCCTGCTAGGTGTTCTGAGCTGGTCGTTTGAGACTCATCTAGCTCCGCTGCTGCTTCTGAATTTGGCGTCGTTCCATTAACTTTCAGGGTTGTTTTGGTGCTCTCTAGTTGCACCACCTTTAGGGTTTCATATTCCTAGCTCTAAGGCTCCTGCATCACTGCTGGAATATCTACTTTCATGGCCTCTACTTCCGGCTATTGAATTTCTTCCAGTATCAGTGTGGGATTCACCGGTATTGTCTCTGGGGATGGGATTTTGTTGACATTGACGACCTCCGATGGTTGTTGTTCACCTTCTTCTGCCTATGCTCGCGACCTAGTTTGAAATATGGTCTTCCTGGGGGTCTGGCTCGCTTCTTCTTGCTTAGGCGGTGCCATGGTGGTGAATGTCAAATGTCTACTGGACTCGGACGGTCTTGGTGATCTTTGTGCACTCATTATGTGTTCTTTAGTCTTTGTCTCTCTTTGTCTGCTCTGTCTTTGTGAAGAGACTATGGGCTCCTGTGTCCGTGTGTTGTATGGATTTCCCATGAAACTTGTCGAGGACACTTCCTTGGTTTTGGGTTTAATGCACCATAATTACTAATTCAATTCATATCTTTTGGTTTCTTACTTGCCATTACTCTTGATTTTCCATCTCTAGTTGGCGTGATTAATGTGATGTCCCATTGGTCCTTGTCGTCCTTTAATTCCGCCTAGTGTTGTCATGTCATCCTGCTTTTTTTGGTTCTTCTACTCCCGTGTGTTTCCCTTTGTATGTGACCATTCTATTTCTCCTTGCTGATTTTTTGTTTCTAACTTCATGTGGCCTTTCTACCTCTGGTGCACTGCACCCTCTTTGGTTTTGTTTCCTTTATGTTCTTTTGTTGAATTTTGTTTTTTATTTATTTTTTACTGCGCGGTGGATGGTTGACTATCCTTGTATGACTTCATTCGGCTCTCGTTGATCATTCCTCTTATTTATACACCTGATAAATCTATTAACTGTACATCTCCTCCATCTATGACAGATTTTACTTCATGTGGTCCTAACCAATTCATTCTGATCTTTCTCGGGTGCTAAAATGATTTGTTGTCATACATAAATACTAGATCTCCTTCCTTAAATGTTTTCTTCTTGATTTGTCTATCTCTCCATGCCTTGTCTCTAGCCTTCTAAACTTGTTGGTGGAATCCTACTGCGCCTAGTTCTATCATTTGTGTGATGGATGCTACGTGCAAGCTTGGTACTAAGAATTCTAATGGAACCACTACTTCTTGGCCATAAACCAGTTTAAATGGCGTGTTCCCTGTCAACTTTTTTCATGTAGTCTTGTATGCCCATAATATTGTTGGTACTTTGAGGTCCCAGTCGTCTCTTTTGACGTTAAAGATATTTGTCAGTGTGTTCTCCAAAATTTTGGTGAAGGCTTGCACTATGCCATTTGCCTGTGGATGATACGGTGTGCTCTTCTGATGATGGAATTCAAACTCTTCGGTCATTGCACGTATGGTGTTGTTGATGAAGTGTGTGCCTTGGTCTCTCATCAAAATTCTTGGGCACCCAAATCGAGTGATTACTTGTTCAAACAAAACGTGTGTTATTGTTTCTGCGCTGCAATCTTTTACTGGTGCAGCTTCCGCCCATCTTGTTAAGTATTCCATCGTGGTGATAATTTACCTAGCCTCTGTTATTTTTGTGGGTGGGTTGATTGGTCCCACAAAGTCTATTACCCACTTGTCAAATTCCAGTAGTGTTACTTGTGGTCATAATGGAATCTTGTCCCTTCTGTTGGGTTTCCCTACCCTTTGACAAGCATCGCATCTTTGACAGTACCCCTTTGAATATTTGTGAATCGTTGGCCACCATAGTCCTGTGCGCAATAAATTATGCATGGTAGCTTTGCCTACATAATGTCCTCCTACTATTCCCTCATGGGATTCTGCTAAAACTCTTGGTATTTCGTTCTCTAACACGTAGCTTCGCAAGATGTTATATGCACCCATTTTATATAAATGTCCTGCAATCAGTTGATAGTCGGCAGTGCGGACTACCAGGTTTTTATTCTATGTGGTGCTATAGTCTTGCGGCACAGTACCTATACTCAAGTACTTAATGATATATATGAATTATTCATAAGAAATTTGTACTGAGAATAACTGTGCATCCAGAAAGTTGTCTTCTAAATTCGTAGGTTCTTCTCCATTTGTGACCCTTGATAGGTGGTCAGGTCCTATGTTCAATTTTCCTGGTTCAACTATTACTTCAAATTCAAATTCTTGGAATAGTAGTAACCATCGACATATTCTCCCCCCCAACATTGGCTTGTTGACTAGGTATTTCAAGGTTGAGTGATATTTTAACATCTTAAAATGGTTCCCCAATAAGTAATGTTTGAACTTCTACAGTGCATAGACCATAGCTAGGCCTTCTCTTTCTGTCGTGTTATAGTTATGTTCTGAGTCTGATAACTTTTTGCTCGCAAATGCTATCAGGTGATCCAAGTCTCCCGCTCCTGGTTGCGCCAAGATAGATCCAAGTGATATAGATGATGCGTCTACATGGACGTGGAATTTCTTCTCCCAGTATCTAAATACTAATATCGACGCGGTAACCATCTTTTCCTTCAGGGTATCCAGACTGTGTTGACACTCGTCGTTCCACTAAAACTTTGTATCCTTCCTTAGCATATTCTCCATCAGTGTTGTGATCTGCACGTATCCTTTGATAAATTTCCTCTAATATTTTGTGTGTCCCAATGTCTCTCTTAGCTGACGAACTATTTTTGGCACTGGCAAGTTAACAATTACTGCAATTTTTGTAGGATCTACTATCAAACCTTGTTTGCATACTATATGGCCCAATAGTATCCCAAACGGTGTTCCAAATTTGCATTTCTTTATATTTAGTGATATATGGCACTATCTGCATCTTTCTAGCATTAGGCATAAGACTTCTACATGATTTTTCAATAAACTATATATTATCCAATCATCCAGGTATACTTCGAGAAACTGGTGGATGAATGTTAACGGGTAAATCGATAGATGYGGACATGAACTAATCCCCTTAGATCCACCTGGATCTAAAACAAAACAAGACGGAACAYGATGCTTTCCCTAGGTTTCAATCATTGATTTTAACTACCAAAGGAATAGATAACATACCTTATGAATTGCTTCCTTATGTCTTTGTTGATCCTTCCTTACTCCGATGTTCCTATGAGATCAGATCTGCAATAACACAAATCAACCAACGTGAAAGCAACAATAGTGAAATTCAATGACAACCTAAACATGTGATCAAGGAGTCATGTAATAAAATATCAATCATTTTATGGGAAAGAGATGTGCCATTGTATTATATTAATGAAAGGTAGAAGATACAACCAAATCGCCTTGATGTCGCAAGTTCCCTTTCAGTGGCCCTTTTTTCTGACACACACATACATTTTCTCTGAAATTTGCATGAACACTTTTCACAAAAGCTTGATGAATGAATGGAGACCTCAAGCATCACTTGAAATAGGATTCTTCACACAGTCTTCATTCTCTTCTTTCTTTAGCCTCTATGCTTCTCTATGCTTGTACCTCTAACCTTTTCCATGAGAAGCCTATCATTATATAGGAGAAACTAAAGTGTTTAAAGAGATGAGAATGATCCCATCAAATCGGATAAGTCAGTAGGATCGTAACCATACGGGAGCCACCTCATATTTCCAGAAGATTCCACTTCTAGAAGCTGCTAGAACTTGTTTCCTCTTTTAGTTTTAAAGCGTCGTCGCGACCTACCTATATAGCAGCCTACGAAAATCCTGTGGGCTAGCTATAGTTCAACATGCGGAAATTAGGGATTTCCGCACTGTTTAAAGGGAGAAGCATGCGACGGCCTTCCAAAAATGCATCTTGCAAGGGTGGAAAGAGGTTGTTTTTCTCAGGAAAAAGATCATACTAGGAACTTGAACACATGTTTATGTAATCATCATCAGGGTGACCAAAATAATCTGTAACAATGAATTCCTTAAATGCAACAATGACTACTCTGGAGAATATTGTTGGTGCATTCTTTAGTCCTAACGGCATGATTGTTTATTGATAGTATCCCCATTTTTTTGCAAACGTGGTCTTGTATTTGTCCTCCAGTGCTATCTTGATATGATGGTAGCCTGAGAATCCATCAATGAATGAGTAAGCTTCATGTCCTCCCACGTTCTCTAAAACTTCATTTGTGAACAGTGTAGGGAATGGGTCATGTAGGCATGCATCATTCAACTTCCTCAAGTCGACGCATATCTTGATCCCTCCTCCTTTTTTCTTGTCATGTACTACCATCGGGCTTATCCATTATGACTCTTCCATCGATTCTATGATGCCAGCTTCGAGCATCTTGTCAATCTCGGCTTTGACTTTCTATTTATATATTGGGTTCACTCTGTAGGGTCATTGTCTAATAGGTCTCGCTTCAGGTCTGAGTGGTATTTTCATTTCGCCTAACTCTCTGTATATACCCTTCATCTCTGTAAATGTTGTAGGAAACAAGTCATTGTATTTGTGCAACAACTTTGTGATGCTTTCCATTGTTTGCTCGTCCTAGTAATCTCCAATGTTGGTCATTTTGGGCTACTCTGTTGTCCCGATTTTAACTTTATTTACCGTGATCGACGTGGAAATGACATATGATTCTATGGGTGGGCCTTCCACATCTCTTTCACCTTCGACTTCTTCAATCTGAATATCATGTGAATCATCTTCATCTGGTGTTTCTTCTTGTACGTGGTAACAAGACAACAGTTCCTTAACTATCTGTTTATTTCGTTGTTTCTCTTTTGTGATAATTTCTATATCTGGTTATTTAATGAATATTACTCCTCTTATCTTTTTAAGGGTTTCATCTATGTTGGGGTTATCATGTTCGAATGAGAAAGTGAATGAAAAATTATGTTGCAATGTCATTCATGTCGCAGTTCCCTTATGCAATTCCTGGTCTGTATACCAATTCCATGGTATTCCCTCTAGAGTGTGTATGAAATGATGAGGCCATTCCTCTCGGGATGTCATTTTCCATAGTGTTCTACATGCCTCCAAGTGTTCCGCTAGTGCTTTGTGTCCATCGTACCTCTGTTGTTTGTTGTTTTTATGTTCTACGTCGAACCTTATGTGCAACAACTTCTTACATTGGTACCAATCTATGATGGTCTCCTTGTGTGTGCCCCACCATCTTGCAGGTGTGGCCTTGAGTGATAAATCAAGTGATAATAGTCTCTGGTTCTCTAACACTGCATCTTTGTACTGTGTCAAGAATGTTTCCAAACCATTTAATCTGTGGAAACTGGGTGGTTCCTTGATTTCTGTTCCGACCCATCTTACTGTGTGGTCTATTCTTGCACATCTTCTTGTGGATACTTCGTGTAGCCTTTGCTTCCAGTTCTCTAAATCGGTGTCTGAGTCTGTTTCACATGAAGTAATGCTCCACCAACTGAGTACCCCATATAGAGTTGGGTTTATGTAATCCTCATTGCACACAGTTGTTCTGTACAATTGGCCGATTTCCAAGTCGAGGCAAGTATGTTCTACAAACCTCTCCCCTTCAGATGGGTCTAATGGTGCGGTGAGCCTGTATTCACCTGACTCAAACGTCATTTTCCTGGTCTCCAAGTTGATTATGGCATGGTTGTCAAACGTCCAATCCATACCAAGAAATGTCGGGTAAGGTGTTGTGTCATCCACTATTTCAATGAATTCAAAGTATGTTTTAGTGCATACTCTATCTAGGTCAATTGTCACTCCTTTCAGTCTACCTATTGGTAGGACTCTATGTTGGTTTGATAGTTTCAATTGAACAGGTGAGTATCATAATGTTGGCTATCCCACGCATTGACTTGTATTCTTTGGTAATACATTCACTTCCGATCCTAGATCCAGTATTATATCTCCCATATTGAAATCCCCAATGTTAGCATTTAGTCTAAATTCCCTACTTGTTCTTCTTATTGTGTGTAGGTGATTAACTGTTTTTTGTTCTAGTTTTTCTTTCGTCTCACTGCTACATTTTTCTAGTATGTTTTCCATTATTTTCACAGATGAGGGATCACTTAATACCTTTACACATGATTTCAAAAATCCTTTGATTGTACTTATTTGTCCCATGGGTTGCATCTCGTTGGTATGATCCAAAGATGGAGGCATCTCATATTATGGTGCTTCCTTATCCTGCTACACAGTTGAATTCGACAGCATGTCCTCCTTTTGAAATTCTTGTCTGAATTGCTTGAATATATCCTTCTCCTTCTGCGCGTCGAACTGATTATTTGGTTCGGTATTCTTCTTCACCCACTGGTTTTGTTTTGGTTCCTGTCGAACTGCATTAGTGCCTATTTTAGCTCCTCCACAAGTGACTGTGTTGATGTTCCATCCTTCATCCCTTGCTTCGGTTGAGATCCACTGAACATTTTGGTTGTTCTGATTCCTCTTTTACTGAATATTTACTAGTAATGTTATACATTCCTCTGTATCATGGTTCGATGCACAACAATACATACAAGTTGTTGGTGGTAGTGGACATTCTCGTGCACAATGTCCTAGTTGTTGACAATTGTGACATGTGATTGGTCCTCTACCTCGTCTGAAACCTCCTCTAGGTCATCCTCCTCCTCTGTAGCCTGCTCGATCGCCTCTTGGTGCATTATACTATGGCACCTGATTATATTGCACGGTATTGTACTGAGGTTGTGTCGGGTTGTACTGTGGTTGTGTGTTATTATATGGTTGTTGCGCAGTATTATATTGTTGTTGTGCAGTGTTGTATGGAGCTGGGACTAGATTGAATTGTGGTGTTGTTTTCTCGATCATCATTTCATCCTGTAATTTATATGCATATGATGTCCTTTCTTGCATTAGCTCTATAGTTCTACAATATTTATCATCGTGGCCCACTGACTTGCAAAAGGTGCAATATGAACTCTTTGGGATTGTCTGGTATTTCTACATCATCGTGGCCCACTGACTTGCAAAAGGTGCAATATGAACTCTTTGGGACTGTCTGGTATTTCTACATCATCGTGCAGTGATAAGGTTCGTGACCCTTTTTTTTGCAAATTTCGCACCATAGTCCTCTCGTTGGTGATGAATTCGGAATTCCTGCTTCCATATACTACGTGAGCATTGGACATTCATTCTTGTGGTGTCCTTCTATCCTGCATGTGGTACACCAAACATCTTCTCATTTTTCCTTGTTCTTATTCTGGTTTAGTTGAAATGTTAGATTCTTCAAATCCTCCTTCAATTTCTTGATAGTTGGGTATGTCTGCTGGTAATGGTTCTCTTCCAGTTGCAAGGCTACCTGCAGAGCCTCTAACTATGTATAAAATTTATGTTGTCATAAAGGGTATTTTAAGTGTGGGATTAGTGAGTTGACAAACAAATGTCGATGTTTCATATCAGTCATGAGATATTTTAACTTTCCCTTCAGCCGCTTGAATCTCTGATCAATCTTCCATAAAGACTCTCTTGGTTTCTATCTAATTTTGATCATCTCATTCATGTACTGATCCTCTGAGCTCAACTTCTGGAACTCATTAATCAATAAATTCTTAATGTATGTCAGTGTCATTTTCGTCCCTAGTGCATTGTTTGTGTCTAAACTCATGTACCAGTCTAGTGTGTGGTCTCTTAGCGTAATAGCTAGTTGTGCGAGTTTGGTATCTTCATCAGTGATCTACTTTTCTTCTCAGATCTTTGCACAAATGAACAAGTTCTTTTTAGGGTCTTTTGTTGCTTCTCCCTAAAATTATGGTAACCTAATGGTGTGATCATGTCCTTCCATTCCGAATACTGAACTACTACCTCCTCTACACGGTGTAGATACTTGACTAGTGTTGCCTCAACTGGCTCCTCCAATTGTTTCTCCTTGTGTAGATGTACTTTCTAATGTTGGACTTCCTCTGAAGTTCGGTTGTCTAAATGGTGGTGTTATCTTTGGTGTATTAGTCTCACATGGGTTTATGGGTTCCACACTGACATTAATATGGATAGGATGGATGCCTTCTCCTCCCACTCTTGGACCTCTCGTCTTCCATTCATATATTGCATGCAGGATTTCCTCAATCTTCTCCATAACCCAAATATCCTCTACCTCTTCCTCATCACTCGCCAAGCCTTCCCTCATGGCTACGACTCTCTTCTTCATATTCACCTTGTGTTGCTAGGGTACTCTGCTACATGTATTTCCCATTGAAAACAAGATCCACTTGATCTAGTCGTCATCCATCATGATCGGGTCCAACGGTTCCTCCTTCTTTCCCTTATCCTTACCTCTTTCCATTCCTCCTCTCTCTGTTAGTGCTTCCCCCCTTCTCCCATGCACGCAGGGAAGTTTAGTTGTCTGATTCCATTGGCATTACACCTTTGTTATATAGCAGTATAGTAATATAAGTATACAATGATCGAATGTACCTTTTGTTGGCACATGGGCATACCCAGGGTTCAACGCTACAACTATGCACCAACAAAACCCTGACTACTGGCCCTTTAGGCAACACCTACGAAGCATATGAAATCTCAACCGAGGTAGAGGCAGGGGTGGTTGCAAGACTTAGATGTATGAAACTTTAGTTGGGACATAGATCTGTGATTGTAACACCTTAACAGAGCACTTAGTTATTACAGTTCGTTAATATTCAACTTTAGTTCGTAGCACTTTTAAACCCTAACAACATATCAGCATGGTATTCACATAGATCCAATAGATTCAAGCACTAATCATACCAATAGATATTAGATCTAGCATTCATTCATACTATTCAACACTAATCTATCATATCAGATTCATCTATCATCTAACACCGCACTAGGCATTGAATCACATAAACAAAAGAACAACCAAAAGCACAAAGCATTCACAACACAGGATATATGTGGTTCACCCCCACCCTGGGGCTATGTCCACCAACTCTTCTTCTTCTTTATTAGCTTCTTTCAATCTTCTTACATGCACAAAGCCTCAAAATCAACTCCGCAGAGGACAGGAGATCTGCGCACCTCTATAGATCCTCCTTCCTTCAGTTATAGCACAAATCCTTCCACAGTCTCTTACAATCACTTTCACTTAGCTCTGCAAGCCACACACAATATGCATAAAGTAATTATCACTTAGCACTTAGCACACTTGCAACCGACTAGTCACTATTCACTACTCATTATTCCTTACATCGCCTAGACTTCTACTTATACATTACAAAATAGGCCTAATCATGGGTAAACCCATGGGCCGACATCCCCATACCCATTACATAATCCCAAACCCAAAAAGGCCCTAAAAAGGGGTCGAGATCCTGCGATCTCTGCTTTGTCTTGTGCTCAGCCTTCGACAGCTTGTCGAAGTCCCAAAAATAGGTCAAACATGACCAAGGATCCTCAAAACTTAGTCAAGGGAAAAAAGTCCCCCAACACTCACCTGTGACTCATCCCAATTCACTCTGATCTGGGTAATTCTACCTCAAAAGCCTTGAGCTTGGCTTGAGCTGCTTCGACTTGTCATTGTGCCATGGCCTCCTACTCAGTGAACTCTTCGATAACAGCTTCGTTGACAGGTACCTCTAAGCGTTGTTCAACTACAGTGACGACTTTCTCCAGTTCTTCTCCTCGACCTTCGATCTCTGAGAATAGTTGGAAAGCCTCATCCTATATAGGTTGGAGCCTCTGAGTCACTTCCATGAATCTTCTCTAAATGGTGTGGACCTGTTGTTGAGCAGTGTGCGGCTCCTGGAATCGCTTCATCCTTTCAATAGTTGATAGGGGCTTCAATTGTGCCTGTATTATTTCTCCTTGTTGCTTCACCTCCTAGAGTTGTCACTCCAGTGCCTTTAGTTCTGGATTCTTAGTGAGTCACTCATAAGTCTGGGCATTGTTATCACTTAGTTTTTTACATTCCATGGTAAGGAAATTTATTCTCTCGACTGTGCTTCGAGCAGTTGCATCTATTTGATCCCTCACATCCTGTGAGGTGTCGGGTACTGTGTGGAGCTCTAAGTATACTATTCTTTGATGTAGTTGTTGGATAGATTTTGCGAGTTGTTCTACTTGATGCTCGACTCGGTCTTATGCCTTTGGCTCTAAGTCTGTCATAGAGAGAAGTGATTTGTTGACTGCTTCTTTCACTTCTAGTTGTTCTGTGAGCAATTGTTCTTTTCCTTGCTGAATCTGTGCTTTCTCCTCTTCAAACTTTGTTTGGAGAGAAACCTTCTCTTGTTCTGCAACTCAACATTGTTCTACAAATACTTCACACATAGCAAAGTGTTTTGTTGATTACTTCTTTCACTTCGAGTTGTTCTGCGAACAACTGTTCTTTTTCTTGTTGAATCTGTCCTTTGTCCTCTTCAAACTTTGTTTGGAGAGAAACCTTCTCATGTTTCGCAACTCGACGTTGTTCTACTACTACTTATTTCACTTGCTTCAAGGAATGGGTGGCTTGTTTTGTTTCTTCCTATGCGCGACGAAGGCGAGCTTCGGTCACATCATCTAGTTGGCGAAGTTGGGCTGGCTTATCTCCCAACTCTGGTTCTTCCGACAGCAGAGGCGCAGTGGACACTACACGACTAGACTGAAGAGCCTATTGTACCCCTCAGAGCTCAACCTCAATTATGTCATACATCTCCTCCTGCTTGGCTTCCTGTTTCTGCAAGATTTCCTGCAAAGCGTCATTTATAGCTACGATGATGAAGTCAAAGTCATCAATAGTGAGCACAGTCTGCATCTTGGTCAAGGTGGCTCTAGATTTCTTTCAGGAAGAGAGTTTTGGGGGAGAAACCTTCCTCTTATTCAAGGGATCATCCTCATCTCTAGGCAGTGTTACTTCACCTTGCTTCTGCTAATCTTCTTTGTCATTTATCTCTTCTACTTCGTCATCACCCTCGTCTAGGTGATACTGATGCATTTTTTTTTTATGCATTGCTTAAGTCTTGGACTTCTGCAGTCTTCTTGTTGGCATATTTTATAGGCAGTGTATGCTTGTCATTGATGGCAAGTACAACAACAATAATGACTTGGGTACAAGAAGGATGTGCCAAGCGGGCACCAGAAGTCTTTTGGCAAGACGATGCAGAACTGGCTTGAAAAGATGAGAGTATGTGAAGGTATGCTTGTTCATTTGATGGAAAACAAGCAGGCAAGGATGACCAGCAATGCAACGATGATCGAATAGAAAGATCGAAGTTTTGGTCAAACTTCATTTCAGAGTTTTTCAACTACGGCGATTTTGTTTACCGGGAGATGGAGCGACAAGGACCCTTCGACATCAGGAGTCCCAAAATGCCGAAATGCGAAAACCCGAAAAGGCACATCACTCGGAATGTTGAATGTAACACACCCACTATCGTAATTTTAAAAAAAAATTGGATTAATCTCCCACAAATGAGAAATCTCTAGAAACCTACACTTGCAAAATGCCAATCCCTGGTTCAATATCGGGATTCGGGGTTCCTTCTATCGGGGTTTTGATACCCACAATGTCTTGGCAACTACAGACCCCGATCTTCGATCTCTTATTCACTCCTTGGTTGCCTCAGCCCCACGTGGCTAAGCCCTTGATCCACACGACCGGTTCATGTATGACCATACGACAGCTTCTCATCGGGGTTTCAGAGTTTGCGGTGCCGAGGTGCACCTGTGTCCGGAACTCCCGATCCTCCGATCCCCGATGTGCTCCTAGCATGTTGGCTTTCCGGGCTAATGTCCTGGTCAATACGACCACAACGTTCACAAGACCATAGTCTTAATTATTATCAGGGTTTGGCCCCTTTCAATGTCATGGCGCACAAGTCCCCTGGGCTCTCGACGCGCCTTTACACTGGCTAGCCCCCCCCCATGGCTATACCATGGTCCATGTGACCACTTACCATATGACTATCGCCAAATAACCTTCCATCGGGGTTTCGGCATTTGCGATGACACAAAACACATATATCCACGACTCGCGATATCCCAATTCCCGATTCTCTCCGGATGCTCGACACGCGTCCCTTGGATCAATGGCTCATGATGGCGTCAGGAATTCGTATATCGCAGTTTTGTGATGTAAGGGTTTCATGTCCTTGAAATCCCCGATACGCCGAACTCCAACTCTCCGGGATCCTTTTCCACGTATCCCTGTTGTTTGGACGGCTCAGATCCTATCGAGAAATCGCGGATCGCGATTTCCTGTTGCACAATTTCCTTACCATCGAAAACTCCGATGAACAAAAAGTCGACGGCGCCCGATCCTTTGCCACCTGTCCTCGCAGACGGACGACCCGGATTGATTCTCGAGGTTTCGGGACTTATGATGTCCTGGTTCTCATGGCCTCGAGAACTCCGATTTTCCGATGGGCCAATCGCCGATGGTTCTCGATGGTAGCCACCTGTCTCACAGATGGACGACTATGATTGCACCGAGATT
>SNQJ01S0062782.1:0-28455 GCA_010110895.2 Picea sitchensis
GCTCTAGGCCTAGCTTTAGCTACACCTAGGTAAGTCTTTTCTTCTTAGGGTTAGGGTTAGTGGCCTTGCTTTAGCAACACCATTAAACCCTAGGTCTCTTGTCCTTAGGTTTGAACTCTTCCTAAACCATTAGTCACACCTCCATTTGACTCCATTAACCCAAGGCACTAGTCTAGAAACCTTATTGAGCTTGTTATGCCTTCAACTCTTTCAAACTACCTTCAAAATTTGCAAACCTACTAACCTAGCGTCTAACCCTAGCTAGTTTTAGGACTAACCCTAGGAGGATAACGTTGGCCTTAAAAGAACTTTTGCTTGGATAAAAAGGTGTGGCCCTGTTGTCCCTTCTTAGCCGTGGAGTTAAATTGCATTTTTGATGGTTGATTTTGTCAAAACGTCCACCATTGGCTAGCTAACCTGCAGAACACCAAAAATTATATAGAGGTGACGTCATAGTTTTGTTTTCTTGCTTATACCTAAAACGTTGTGACTTCACTTATCTATTTGATTGACATTGAGTTACTAAATGCATCTGTAAGCTAAATTTGCAAAACGTTTCTGCTCTTTGTCTCTCATTTTGACTCTTGAATTAAAGCTGACGTCATACCTAGTGTAGCAACAATATATAGGTGACGCAGCAACATCATATATGAGCCAGATTTGAAGTGTTTATTGCATTAATGATATGATACATGGTTTAATTGCACATACTGAATGCTTTTGATATACTTATTGAAGAAGTGACTTTTCCTTTTGTTTAATAATCATTGACTTCGTCAATAATTATATTTATTCATTGCTCATATATACATTTGAAGATAGTCATTGATTTCATGAAGTACTAATACTATGAAAAGCACATTCTAGTTTTTCTTGGTTTTTGTCTCGCAAACAGGTGCATGCGTCCAGTGGTCTTCATCATGACTATCTCTTCTTGGGCAGCAATGTGAAGGGGTTTCCTTGACTTGGCCTTTTACCCTTTAGCCTTTCTTTAAACGAGATTATGGGGGACGTCTCCTTGGACTTGCCCTCCTAAATAGAAGAGCCCCCATCGAGGTGACAATGGCTGGGGAAGCTCATGTTCTGCTTGATTTCAAGCCCCGACTCAAGCTTTTGGACCTTTCCTACAAACATGCGATAACATTTCAGGCGCCGTTGCCGGGGAACAGCGAATCTACCTTCCTCAGCGACATATCTTTTGGTAAACTTTACCCAAAGCCCTTATCTCTCAAGTTTACCTAGCGACTCCACTACTCTTTCCCCTATTTTTCTTTGGTAGTTTCAAGAAAACTATCGGCGACTCCACTAATGGCGAGGTCAACAATGACTTCACAATGGGACCTTGGAAGCTATAGAACTTAGATATGAGTGAAATCCTGGATATCGGGGAAAGTGCCTCCTCGTTATGAGGTTTTCCTCCGTAGTTTCGTTGGCATCAATGGAGAATGTCTCGAATCTCACATGATAAGATTTTGGAAATTCTTTGAACACTTCCCTATTGACGATGAGGCTAAAGATGTAGTCATGAAACTTTTCTCTGCCTCCTGCATGGAGAGGCCAGAAGAAGGTTATCATACCATCTTCTCGTGACCGGCATCACCACTATGGACGATTTGAAGAAATTTTTCTTACCAGTGGACCATGAAAGCGAAGTTATACAAACATTTTTGAAAGAGCTTGAAGGCATAAGACAATAAGAATCTGAGATTGTCAAAGTTTTTTGGTTTTCAAGTTAGAAAGATTACTTTGCCAGATTCCACAAAGCCATCGTCCTGAAGAGAGATAACTTGTCTACATCTATACTAATGGACTTGAGGTACACTTGAGTTTCCTTCTTTGGCTTTCTCTTGTTAAGAGAAAGCCAAAGACACTTCTTGAAGCTCACAGAATGGCCATGCGAATTGAGAGGAGTCTTTTCATGACCAAGACGATGCCATGGACACTCTCAGCACGATGAAACTAGTTTCCCATGAAACCTTTGTTGAAGATGCACAAGAAGAAGGAAACAAGTTTTGACCCGTGAGAATGAGAGCGTGATTGAGGAGCAAGAACTTGACAAAATGATGAAGTGTCCACACTCGCCCCTCCCGCTGATGAAATCATACCCAATACTTTGTCTCTCTGTGAAGCACGACAAAGATGAGGTGAGTCATTTTCCACTTCAAAATTTTAATAGTACTTTATTGCTTGATTCAAAGAAGAAGAGGAAATGGAAATACTCTCCGGATGAAATAGAAGTCCCTTGATTTGTGAAGTGTGAGGATGAAGAAACAACACATCACGAAAACGCAGGAGTCCTCGATACTGCTGAAAGAAGCAGAGTAAGTTACTCCTCTCATAATTTTTGATGATGCTTTACCATGTAATGAAAAGGAGGAGGAGGAAGAAATCTTCAAAACGCATGTTATGATAAATCTTGATATAAGCTGATAACACGGATGAGTTCATACATGTTGGAAGAGCGTGAGTGGGATGTAATGGGTTATGAGCCTAGATCCTATCCTCACGGTACTTAGCAGCCGATCATCGGTTATTTATATGCGGTTGTCACATGGAATTACTTATGCCCGATGGCAACAAGGAGATGAAGTCTTTATAACTTTCAAAACACTAAGGATGACTTAGTACCTTGTTTTCAAATAATTTTGATCTTACCTTGAGATGTTTGATGAATTCATCTGTTGAGCACTTGAATCCTTTTATGAAAGCGAAGATAATTACCGACCACTGTTGTGTTCAGACCATGGTACAAGTAAGGACATTGTTTGCTTGAAGAAGTTATCCAATGACACTTTCTTCCCAACCCACGGTTATCCGCCCTTCTTTTTCTATTGAGTGTAGTTGGGAAATACCTTTCGTGTTGAGTTTCTGAGCCAAACCTTAGACTCAAGGAGGTTGGTTGAGTAATGTTATTGTCGATCATTTTCCGGCCTTCTCTTGAGGATTTTCGGCCATATAATAAACTTTTGTCAATCCTTTCTTAGAATTGAGGATGTCCTAGGTAACCGATCTACGTATGCCCTTTGAGTCAGTGTTTTGAACCTTGTACTTTTCATGACCTTTTCTTGGATGGGATTAAGTACTCTCGAGAGGAGATGGACTTGGCGATATTTTTTCCCTCCCACCCGCCCCATGATTGTTTAGACTTTTGAGATTCACGATGATGTGTTGTATATTCTAACTCATGATATTGTTGTCTTTCGATGTATCACTATTTTGGTTTATGATGAAGCACAAAGGCGGTGTCGGGGAGCATTCTTTGGATTGGCTACATTGGTTGTTGAGCTTCCTGTCGCGACGAAGGTAAAAGAGCTCTGAGTAAGTATCTTGCTGTATTTACAATTATGAGTTGTATATGCACATTTACTTCTACTGATTTATGCACATTTATCATGTATATTCTATTGCTTTACGGGGTTGCAATACCACCACGTCTTTAAATGTTGATGCCCTTTTGTCGAGTGTGGCAGGATTCTGAGTCTACGCGAGATATTGTTGAGGTTCTCATACGCTCTACAATTAGCGCATGTCCCGAGTTGGAGCAGAGGATGTTATCCCCGATCTAGGGATAACTAGGAGATCATGTCTGAGGCCCACATAGTCCTAGACATGGAGTACCCGAGCAGGGGCGACGAGCATGGCCACGGAGGGCCCATCTTTCTTCTTTGTTGACTTTGTCTGTCCGTGATACCGACCTCCGCCCTCCCAGAGCTGGGCTTGCATCGAGGAAGGACTCTTGCTCCATGGTGGTGGTCCAGAGTATTATCATAGTATGTGTCATGTTTGATCATTACAACCTTCTTATGTATGCATTAGGTTCCTTCGCCGGATATTTGCTTGGATCTTACACTAATCCTCTTGACCATTGTTAGGGTGATTGATGGGGTAACATAGCAAGCAGCGGTATTCATGGTTTGGTTAGCCACCAAGGGGTTTGAAGAACCATCGCCAGCTCCCACCACTTTTATCTTTTCATCTTATACCCAGCTCATCCATCCCATTCCCCTAGTGCAGCCATTAGGATGACCTTCCGGGGTACATCTTGTCTTGAAAATGGGAAGAAGGGGCTAAAGGCCGAGGAGGTAAAAATTTGGTAAAGATAAAAGCCATAGGAAAATAAAACCTAGAAGTCGCCATGCGAGAGGTCTGAGAGAAGGCAATAAAAAGCCTCTCATTAAACTAAGGACCACAAGAAAGAAAAATGAAAATAAATAAATGCAAGACCTAACCAAGAGGATGGGAGGATCTCATCCACTTGGTAGCCCATTATGTTCATAGGTATTTGGTAGTAATTGGCTACCATCCCCGGTCACCAAACCCGAGTGATGACCTTTACAGTTTATAGCCCGAAGGAAGAGTCTCATCCGCAGGCAGCCCTCTCATTTAGAAAGTACTAGTGGAATGCTTATTTATCACGTCTGGCCACCAAGCCAAAGGCGGTGTCCTCTTTAAGTCAGGCTTGTAGTAAAATAGAATAAAGAAAGAAAGATAAAGGCAATAAAAAGGGCTTGGAAAAATTGCATCCATGGCCAATTACAACTGGCCTCCTCTGAGGCACCCTGATTCTTCCAGCAGTGCATTTATGACGGACATCCCTAAAACCACATCACCACATTACACTTGGCTTGGAATGATCTTTTGAGGGAACTCTAAATTTCTTGTGGGTATTAGCCCAATAGGTGTGATCTTAGTAGTTTGCCTTAGCCTTGTGCTGTATAATTGGAGTACATGTAATGTGTTAGAGCTATCGGATGATTTGTTAGGGATTTCATATTATATGTTTGATGAATCTAATGATGAGATATGATTTACATTGCTATGATGTCACCCAAATTAAGGCCCTTTGGGAAGTAGTTTTTGATGTCTTGAGGACCATGCGTGGACATGTACGGAGGATGCGGTGCACGTGGGGACTGTTAAGCTCGGGACCTCCATGGAGTTTGGAGGTATCGGATGGGCGTTAAGGACTAGAGGCATGACAGAGTTGTGACGGGCCCTTGCGCGGAGAAGAAGAAGGATGCCCTCATCGGGCGTTTTTGTGAGAGACAGACCCTACAACTATAGGGATCAGCCCTTGGCAGAATGGGGCGTGGACCTTGATGGGGCGGATGCCGCGGTGCCTAGTTGGGCGTTTTCACGGGCAGTGGGTGTCTTTGGGCCTTGGGCACATAGCGGGAGTTCACGGGAGCTGGAGGGGCCAACGTCTGCCTCAACTGGATGATGATTTTGCCCTAAGGGCCAACGTCTCCCCTAAAGGGGCCCGGCGTCTCCATTATTAGCTCATTTTGGCATTTTAGCATGTAAAGTGACAAATGATTAAATATTGTATTGTCAACCTTGTGCATTTTTGTTGACCTATTTTGTTGAAATTAAAGGGTCATAAGAATCATATAAATGGGGATGTTTTTTCTCCTCATTTTATCATAACATAACTTGCTCTCTTGTGAGAGAGATCACTTCTTAGCTCTTGTCTTTATTGTTCTTGTCTCTTTGGAAGTTATTGAAAGCAACCTCTTGGAGGAGTTATTTTTTGGCAAAGTGGTGCTATATGCTGTGGAAGGTTTACAACTAGAGGTGTGGATTGGCTTCTTCATGATCATGTAAGTGTTTTGCATCAAAGCTTCTTGAGTGAATAGTTGTTGTCTAACATTTGCATTCATTGTTATCTTGTTGTTTTGCTTGATCATTGAAACCCTAGGAGCCTACACACAAGTAGTTGAGGCTTCCATGTCCCCATAGCATAAGCTTATAACCATTGGATGTTAGAGGTTAGCCTAGCCATAGCTACACTAACCTTCTTTTATCTTGAGCTAGTTCTTATAAATTGAAGAAAGAAGGCATCTAGACCTAATTGATTTTACACCTAGGGTTTTCCTTCTAGGGTTTTTGAAAAGCCTTGCCTTAACAACACTTTTCAGCCATGAGTTATCGCTTTTGAGCTAGCCGTTTGCCAAGAAAGTCTTAAGGAGAGGATTGAAGAGCTCTAGGCCTGGCTTTAGCTACACCTAGGCAAGTTTTTCTCCTTAGGGTTGGTTAGTGAGCTTGCTTTAGCAACACCATTAAACCCTAGGTCTCTATCCTTAGGTTTTGAACTCTTCCTAAACCATTAGTCAGCACTTCCACGTTTGACTCCATTAATTAAGGCACTAGTCTAGAATTGATTGCTTGGGCTTGTTATGCCTTAAACTCTTTCCAACTACCTTCAAAATTTATAACCTACTAACCCTAGCGTCTAACCCTAGCAGCTAGTTTTGGGACTAACCCTAGGAGGATAGCGTTGGCCTTAAAAGAACTTTTGCTTGGATAGAAAGTTCTTACTGTTGTCCCTTTGTACCCGTGGAGTTAAATTGCATTTTGATGGTTGATTTTAATCAGCGATCACCATTGGCTAGCTAACCTGCGGAACACCAAAGATTATATAGAGGTGGCGTCATAGTCTTAATTTTCTTGCTTATACCTAAAGCGTTGTATTTCCTTATCTATTTTGATTGACGTTGAGTTACTTAATGCATCTATAAGCTAAATTAAGCAAAACGTTTTTGCTCTTTATCTCTCATTTTGACTCTTGAATTAAAGGCGTCATACCTAGTGTAACAACAATATATAGGTGGCCATGACAGCATTATATATGAGCCAGAGTTGAAGTGTTTATTGCATTAATGATATGATACATGGTTTAATTGTACGTTAGATGCTCTTGATGTATTTATTGAAGAGTGACTTTTCCTGCAGCAATAATCTTTGACTTCATCAATAATTATATTTGTTCATTGCTCATATATACGTTTGAAGATAGTCATTGATTTCATGATAATAACGCAGAAGCATTCTAGTTTTTCTTGGTTTTGTCTCGCAAACAAGTGCAATCGTCAGTGGTCTTATCCTTGACTATCTCTTCTTACGGAAAACGACAATCTGTGGAAGGGTTTCCCTTGACTTGGCCTTTACCCTTTAGCCTTTCTTTAAACTAGATTGCCTTAAGGACGTCTCCCTTGGACTGCCCTCCTAAATAGAAAGAGCCCCCATCGAGGTGGCAGTGGGAGGGGAAGCTCACATTCGGTTTTCAAGCCTTGACTCAAGCTTTTTGGACCTTTCCTACAAACGATGCGATAACATTTTGGCGCGATTGCCGAGGAATAGCGAATCTACCTTCCTCAGCGACATATCTTTGGTAAGCGTTACCTCAGAATCCTTTCTTGTAAGCTTACACAGCTGACTCCTACTCTTCCCCTATTTTCTTTGGTAGTTTCAGAAAACTATCTGCTGACTCCACTAATTATGAGGTCAACAATGACTTCACAATGGGACGAGAGCTATAGACCTTTAGATATGAGTAAGGTCTATAGCTTCCTGGGTCCCATGAAAGTGCCTCCTCGTTATGAGGGATTTCTCCCTCGTTTTCTTTGACATCAATGGAGAGTGTCGAATCTCATGATAAGATTTTGGAAATTCTTTGAGAACACTTCCCTATTGACTGACGAAATTTGAAGAATATGGTGTAAGAACTTTTCTCACCTCCTGCATGGAAGGTGAGAATCAGTATGATAACTAGCCTTCCGGCCAGCCAACATCACCACTATGGAGTGATTTGAAGAAATTTTTTCTTTTAAAATTGGACCATGGCTTGAGATTATACAAACATTCGGCGAGAGCTTGAAGGCATAAGACAAGCGAGTCACGAGATTATTGTCAAGGATTTTTGGTTCAAGTTCGAGAGATTATTTTTCCAGATTCCACAAAGCCATCTTCCTGAAGAGAGATACCTTGTCTGCATCTATACTAATGGACTTAGGTACACTTGAGTTTCCTTCTAAACAGAAAATCCAAAAACACTTCACGAGAAGCTCACGAAATGGCCATGCAAATTGAGAGGAGTCTTTCATGACCAAGACCGATGCCACTGACACTCTACGAGTGAGCCTAGTTTCCATGAACCTTTGTTGAAGATGCACAAGAAAGAAGGAATCAAGTTTTCGGCCAGTAGAATGAAGCATTGATTGAGGAGCAAGAGCGAACAAAATGATGAAGTCACATTATCCTCCCGGTGATGAAATCGTGCAATAACTTTGTCTCTCATGCGGCCGGCAAAGATGAGGTTAGTCATTTTTCCTTCAAAATTTTTAATGAGTACTTTATTGCTTGATTCAAAGAAGAAGAGGAAATGGAAGCCTCGGATGAAATAGAAGTCCTTTGCTGTGCAATTGAAGATAAAAACGCACATCTTGAAACGCGAGTCCTCGAGAAGTGCACGCACAAGAAGAAGCGATAAGTTACCCTCCTCTCCTTAATTTTGATGATGCTTTACCATGTAATGAAAAGGAGGAGGAGGAAGAATCTTCAAAACATGCATGTTATGATCTTTTGATACCGATATAGCTGATCTGGATGAGTTCATACATGTTGGAAAACGTGGATGGGATATAATGGTTATGACCTAGATCTATCTACGACTTAGCGTGATCATCTCGGTTAATTGCCCGCTAGGTTGTCACAGCAGATTACTTATGCCCGGTGGCAACAAGGAGATGAATCTTTACTGTAGCTTTCAAAACCTAAGGATGACTTAGTACCTTGTTTTCAAATGATTTCGGTCTTTACCTTGAGATGTTTGATGAGTATGCTGAGCACTTGAATCCTTTTATGAAGATAATTACCCGACCGTTATTCCGGACCTTGGTACAGGTAGGGACATTGTTTGCTTGAAGGAGGTTACTCATATTTTCTTCCCAACCATAGGTTATCCGCCGCCCTTGCTTTTCCATTAAGAGTGTAGTTGGGAAATACCTTTTCGTGTTGTTTTATTTCGGGCAAACCTTAGACTCAAGGGTTGGTTGGGTAATGTGTGTCGTCCATTTTTTCAACCTTCTCTTGAGGATTTACCCGACCATCTACTAAACTTTTGTCAATCCCTTTCCTTAGAGTGTGAGGATGTCTTAGGCAACTTGATCTACATGCTTGCTGAGTCCGTTTTGAACCTTGTACTTTTTATGACGCTTTCTTGGATAGGATTGAGTACTTTTCGAAGATGGACTTGGCAGTATTTTGACCCTCCCACCCACCTCCATGAGTTAGACTTTGAATTCGATGATATGATATGTATTCTAACTCATGATATTATTTTGCTCGATGTATCACTATTTTGGTTTATGATGAAGCACAAAGGCGGGTATCGAGGAGCATTCTTTGGATTGGCTACATTGGTTATTTGACTACACCAACATGCGGCCCGGAAAGGTAGAAATCTGAGATGAAGTATCTTGCTTTGTATTTCTAATTATGATTGCCTTATATGCATTTATACTTATATGCACATTTATCATGTATATTCTATTGCTTTGCAGGCAATACCACCCGTCTTTAAACCGCTGATGCCTTTTGTCCGAGTGTGGCGAGATTCTGGAGTCTACGCCGGATATTGTTGAGGTTCTCATGCGATCTACTGTTAGCACATGTCCCCTAGTTGGAGGCATATGTTATCCCGATATCTAGGGATAACTAGGAATCATCGAGGCCCACATGGTCCTAGACATAGATTACCGAGACCTAGATCAACTTGAGCATGGCCATGTAGGGCCCATCCTTCTTCTTTTGACGGCTTGTCATCCCGTGATACCAACCTCCATCACTCTTAGGCGCAGGCTTGCATGGAGAGGACTCTTGCTCCATGAGGTGGTGGGTCGAGGGGTATCATAGTATGTGTCATGTTTGATCATTACAACTTTAAGATATATGCATCAGATTCCTTTCGCCAGGATGGCTGTGGATCTTATAATCCTCTTGACCATTGTTGGGGTGATTGATGGGAGGCAACAGCAAGCCCGGTATTCATGGTTTTGGTTAGCCACCAAGGGGGTTTAATAGAGCCATCGTCCGCTCCACCACTTTTATCACTTTTCATCTTATACCCCGCTCATCCATCCCATTCCCCTAGTCGGCCATTAGGATGACCTTCGAGGTACATCTTGTCTTGTGGGAAGAAGGGGCTAAAGACCCCGGAGGGAGTAAGCGGTAGTAAAAGATAAAGCCATAGGAAAATAAAACCTAGAGATGCTTAACCGAGGATCAGAAGAGGCAATAAAAAAGCCTCTCGATAAGAAATAGGGACCCTAAGAAAAATGAAATAAATAAATGCAAGACCTAACCAAGAGGATGGGAGGTCTCATCGCAGTAGGCCATTATGTTCATAGGTATTTAGCGTATGGAAATTGACACCATCTGGTCCTGAAACGGTGATGACCTTTGGTTGCATGGCAGGAAGGGTCACCGCGAGCCAGCCCTCTCATTTCTGCTTGAGAAGGTACTAGTGGAGTAATGCTGTCAACTCTGGCCACCAAAGCCAAGGCAGTGTCCTCTTAATCAAGGCTTGTAGTAAAATGCAAAATAAAAGAAAGATAAAGTGATAAGGGCTTGGAAAATTGCATCCATGGCCAGGCCTGCTTCGCCTCTACAAGGCACCCACCAGTTCTTACCAGCCCTTGATGCGATTTATGGTGGACATCCTAAACCATCTGCCATTACACATGGCTTGAATGATCTTTTTAGGAAACTCTCCATCTTTCACTGTGGGTATTAGCCCAATAAGGTGGTCTTATTGGTTGCCTTAGCCTTGTATGATGGAGTGCACGTATGTATCTTAGAGCTATCGGATGGTTGTTAGGATTTCATGCATACGTTTGATGAATCTAATGATGAGATATGATTTACATTGCTATGATGTCTAGAGGGTGATGAGCCAGCGGAGGCGTGGTTTTGATGTCGCGGGACCATGCGGCCGGACATGTACCACGGAGAGGATCGGTGCACATGGGGAGATGTCAGTTCGGACCTCCATGGAGTTTGGAAACCATCGGATGGACGTTAGGATAGCTGACGAGGTGTGAGTTAGCCAACGAGCCCTTACCTGAAGAGAAAGAAAGGATGCCCTCATCGGGGCGTTTAGCGAGAGACCTTCTTTATGGGGATCGGCCCTTAGCGGTCGGGGCGTGGACCTTGATGGAGCGGGCGCCACCCGGTACTAGTTGGGCGTTTTGGGCGGTAGCGGTGTGATGGGCGCCACAGGCACACATAGCGAGATTCACGGGAGCCTCAGAGGGGCCAACGTCTGCCTCGCTGGATGATGATTTTGCCCCTAAGGGCGGCGTCTCCCCTAAAGGGGCCCGGCGTCTCCATTATTAAGCTCATTTTTGGCATTTTAGCGTAAAGTGACAAATGATTAAATGTTGTAATGTCAGCCTTGTTGGGTACATTTTGTTGACCTATTTTGTTAATTAAAGGTCATAAGAATCATATAAATAGAGGATGTTTTCTCCCTCTCATTTTATCATAACATAACTTGCTCTCTTGTGAGAGATCACTTCTTAGCTCTTGTCTTGTGTTCTTCTCTTTGGAAGTGTGAAGCAACCTCTTGGAGGAGTTATTTTTGGCAAAGTGGTGCTATATGCTATTGGAAGGTTTACCCAACTAAGGTGTGGATTGGCTTCTTCATGATGTAGTGTTTTGCATCAAAGCTTCTTGAGTGAATAGTTGTTGTCCAACATTTGCATTCATTGTTATCTTGTTGTTTTGTGATCCTTGAAACCCTAAAGACTACACTACAAGTAGGTTGAGGCTTCATGTCCCCATAGCGTAAGCTTATAACCATTGGATGTTAGAGGTTTAGCCTAGCCATAGCTACACTAACCTTCTTTTATCTTGAGCTAGTTCTTAGCATAAATTATTGAAGAAAGAAGGCGTCCTAGGCCTAATTGATTTTACACCTAGGGTTTCCTTCTAGGGTTTTGAAAAGCCTTGCCTTATAACCTTTTCAGCCATAGGTTCATGCTTTTGAAGGCTAGCCTTTGCCAAGAAAGTCTTAAAGGAGAGGATTGAGCTCTAGGCCTAGATTTAGCTACACATAGGTAAGAATCTTCTCCTTAGTGTTAGGGTTTGTGGCTTTGCTTTAGCAACACCATTAAAACCCTAGGTCTCTTGTCCTTAGGTTTAGATCCTTCCTAACCCATTAGTCATACTTCCATTTCGACTCCATTAACCCAAGGTACTAGTCTAGAATTGATTGCTTGAGCTTGTTATGCCTTAAACTCTTTCAAACTACCTTCAAAGATTTACAAACCTACTAACCTAGCGTCTAACTAGCTAGTTTGGGACTAACCCTAGGAGGATAGCGTTGGCCTTAAAAGAACTTTTGCTTGGATAGAAAGTTGCGGCCTGTTGTCCTTCTTGGCCGTGGAGTTAAATTGCATTTTTTGATGGTTGATTTTGTCCAAAGCGTCCACCATTGGCTAGCTAATACGAGACATCAAAATTATATAGAGGTGGCGTCATAGTCTTGTTTTTCTTGCTTATACCTAAAATATTGTGATTTCACTTATCTATTTTGATTGACATTGAGTTTCTTAATGCATCTGTAAGCTAAATTCGCCAAAAACGTTTTGCTCTTTGTCTCTCATTTTGACTCTTGAATTAATTTGGCGTCATACCTAGTGTAGCAACAATATATAATTGTGACAACATTATATGAGCCAGTTTTGAAGTGTTTATTGCATTAATGATATGATACATGGTTTTAATTGTACACGTTGAATGCTCTTGATGTATTTATTGAAGAGTGACTTTTCCTACATGTAATAATCAGCGACTTGGATCAATAATTATATTTATTCATTATCATATATACATTTTGAAGATAGTCATTGATTTCATGGAAGTACTATTACTTGCAAAGCACATTCTAGTTTTCTTGGTTTTGTCTCGCAAGCGGAGTGCATCGTCGGTGGTCTTATCTCCTTGACTATCTCTTCTTGGGCAGCAATCTGTGAAAAGGGTTTCCTTGACTTGGCTACCCTTTAGCCTTTCTTTAAACCCCGGGGTGCCTTAGGGCGTCTCCCTTGGACTTGCCCTCTAAATAGAAAGAGCCCCCATCGAGATGACAGTGGGCGGGGAAGCTCTGATGCCCAGTTTCAAAGAAGCCCTAACTCGAAGCTTTGGACCCAACTCCTATCTGTGAAAGGGGTTTCCTTGACTTGGCCTTTACCCTTTAGCCTTTCTTTAAACCAGATTGCCTTAGGGACGTCTCCCTTGGACTTGCCCTCCTAAATAGAAAGAGCCCCCATCGAGATGACAGTGGGTGGGGAAGCTCCTGTTACGCCGGTTTCAAGCCCTAACTCAAGCTTTTGGACCTTTCCTACAAACCGTGCGATAACACTCCCAAAAAGAATGATCCTCCACTTGTACTCTTTCTATCATCTACACTTCCTGCCCAATCAACATCTAAATAGGCTTTTAATGTGAATGAATCCTTGCTAGGGTACCACAATCCAATATCTATGATTCCTTTCAAATATCTAAAGATTCTTTTTACAACTTGAACATGGCTCTCCTTTGGTTCTGCTTGGAATCTAGCCACCATCCCAACAACTTGCTTGACATCAAGTCTGGAAGCTGTTACATAGAGCAAACTTCCTATCATTGATCTGTAGTGTTTTGGATCTACTGATTTGGACTCATCATCCTTAATTTGCATCCGACTGTCATAGGTGTACTAATAGGTTTTCAATCCTCTAACTGGAATCTCTTAAGTACATCCTTAACATATTTAGAACGATGGATAAAGACTCCTCTTTTGGACTGTATTATTTGTAATCCAAGGAAGAAATTCAGTTCGCCAAGCAAAGACATTTCAAATTCTTACTGCATCATCTTATAAAAGTCCTTACTGATTTTTTCATTATCACTACCAAATATAATATCATCAACATACACTTCCACAATGATCAAGCTATTACCATCAACTTTGCAATAAAAATTGTTGTCTATTGATCCCCTTTTGAGGCCTTGTTTTTGTAAATAAGAGTCTAGCCTTGCATACCATGCTCTGGGTGCTTGTTTTAGTCCATATAGTGCTTTCTTTAATTTACAAACATAGTCTCCTTTGTTGGTGAATTGGAACCCTTCTGGTTTCTCAATATAGACTTCCTCTTCCAAATTTCCATTGAGAAATGCTGACTTGACATCCATTTGGTACACTTTAAATTTTCTGTAGCTGGAGAAAGTTAAGAACATCCTAATTGCCTTTAATCTGGCCACACGTGAAAATGTTTCTTCATAGTCTACTCCTTCAACTTGAGCATACCCTTTTCATACTAATCTGGCTTTATTCTTGATTACTTGCCCATATTCATTCATTTTATTTTTATATACCCATTTAGTTCCAATGACATTTATATTTTTTGGTCTAGGGACTAGTTCCCAAGTTTGATTTTTTTTCGATTTGGTCCAATTCTTCATTCATAGCTTTGATCCAATTCACATCTTTACATGCGTATTTGATTGAGCTAGGCTCAACATGTGACAACAATGATATTTCTGTTTGATACAATAGTTGTCTTCTTGTGTGCACTCCATCATTCATATCTCCAATAATCAGTTCTTCCAGATGATTCTTTTGAGTAATTCTTGAGGGTGTCTTTGTATATCTTCTTGGGAAATCTTCTCTTATATCTCTATTTTGACTATATTCTTCACTTTCACTAGTCTCCATTTTATCTTATTCCCTTTATTTTTCATTATCTTCTACTTCTTCTAGTTGTGTGCCAAATGTCTCATCATCATCTTCATCTTCATTTTTAGGTATGGTCTCTTGATTTTTGATCCTTATAATTTTTAGGTCATCCACCTTGATATATGCACTCTCAATAACATTATGTGATCTAAGATTGTAGCATTTGTATGATTTTTTGTTTGAAGCATATCCAAGAAAAATACCTTCATCAGATCTGGCATCAATTTTTCCAAGACTCTCATCTACTCTTTTGATGTAGGATTTACTTCCAAAGACCTTGAAGTATTTTACTGATGGAGCTCTTCCAAACCATAGTTCATAAGGGGTCTTATCACTATTAACCCTGAGCTAACCTCTGTTCAGTATGTATACTACTGTGATTACAACTTCCCTCCAATATCTATCTGACAATTTTGCTTCATTGAGCATAGTTCTTGCAACCTCCTGAACTGTTCCATTCTTTCTCTCAGCAATTCCGTTTTGTTGAGGTGTCCTGGAAGCAAAGAATTGTCTTTTTATTCCATGGGTTTCACAGAAGAGATCAAACTCTTTTGAGGTGAATTCACCACCATTGTCTGATCTAAGACATTTGATTTTTGTCTCCTTTTCATTTTCTACAAGGGTTTTAAAGGCTTTGAATTTGTTGAGTGCTTCTGATTTTTCTTTGAGAAAACATATCCAACCCATTCTAGTAAATTCATCAATGAACAACATAAAGTAAGACTCTCCTTGCAAAATCTTGGTCCTCATAGGTCCACATAGGTTAGTGTGAACAAGCTTTAAGGGTTTAGAGGTTGTGTATTCTTTTTCCTTGAACCTTATTCTAGTTTTCTTCCCTAGTTGGCAGTGTCTACACATAGAATTTGAGGGTTTTATGATCTTTGGCAAGTTTCTTACTGCACCAAGGTTGCTGACTTTCAAAAGATTGTCAAATTTAATATGCCCCAACCTTCTATGCCATAGCCAACTTTCATCTACTGAATTTATATGACACTCCTCATTCAGTTTTGTATCTAGTATATATACATTTTAAGGAGTTCTAGGAGCAGTACCAACTAATTTTCCCGTGTCTTCTCTCCTAATCTCACATTTTTGTGAATCAAAGATGCAGAAGTTCCCCTGATCATAGGTTTGACTGACACTTAATAGACTAGGTTTTATTTTTTCGACAAGTAGCACATTTCTGTCTTTGTCTTTTTCTAAGCTCATAGTGCCTTTCCCAAATATGTTACTTGAAGCATTATCACCAAATGTAACTTTAAATTTTTGTTTCTTTAAGTATAAAAAATTATCCTTGTTACCTGTCATATGTTTTGAGCACCCACTGTCAACATACCAGAGATCTTTTTTATCTTGAGCTTTTAGGGCAATAAGACATTCATTTTTTGATGTTTTTTCTCTCCAAAGTTTCTTTTGCTCTCTAATGAAATTTGGCTGTTCTGAGACTTCCATTAATTTGCAATTAATGGCCTTATGTCCATGGTTATGACATATGAAACATTGTAATTCCCCTTCTTGTAGAGGTGCAAAAGAGTTATAGTTTCTTCTTTTAACTCGATTTGCTGCTTGTTTATCTTTAAGGATATAGTTCTTAACCTTCATATTTTTCTTTCTATATTCTCTCAATTTATAGCTTTGTGTCCAAAATTAGAGCATGTAAAGCAATAACCAAGGAAAATGCGAGGATACCTATTTTGATAAAACTTCTTTGGTATTGTCTTGTCTTTCATTCTGATGGATGGAAGTAATCTTTTGGAGTTCTGATCATTACTTATCTTCTCTTCATTTTTCTTCTTGAATGTACTGAGGAGAGCATCTACATAAGATTTTGAGTTAACATGGATTTCCTTTTGAGAATAAACTATTCCATTTGTATTACCTGAATTCCTTTGCGTGGTAATCATCTTATCTAATATTTTAGAGCTATTTTCAGATTTTGTTTGAGTGATTTTTGGATCCAGTTTCTTTTTTAGTTGAACTATCTCTTCCTCCATTCTTTCACAAGTTATTTGTTTTTCCTTAAGAGACTTTTCTAGACTTTATTCGATCTTATTTGCTTCTAATATTTGTTTTTTCAGGTTGCTCATGAGTTTTTCCATCTCCTTTTCTTCTTGTTCATGTTTTTCCTTTTGTTCAACTACAAAACTTTTTAGTTGTCTATATCTGGTTTTGTACTTTCTTAATTCATTCAGGGCACTGAGAAGTTCTTCTTCCATGTTAAATTTTTCTTCATCTTCCAACTCTTTCTCATGTTTAATTTTTTCTATCTCATTAGATTCTTCAATACCTAAGAAAAGGACTTCATCATCATGAGATTCATCGTTGTCACTAGACTCTGACGAATTGTTGTTTTCTTCTTTTGAATACAAATTCTTTTTCCCATTGTAAAACTTTTTCTTGTAGTTGGGTTTTTCCTTCTTCTTGTATTAATTGTTTTTGTTTTCTTCATCTTCAGGGTCCTCCTTGGGATAGGGACACTTGGATGCAAAATGACCAACCTTGCCACAGTTAAAACATTTCAAAAGAAGCTTGGCTTTGTACTTCCCTGATCCTTTTTGAAGTTTTCTAATGAAATTGGCTTCTTCCACATCAGATTCTTCATGATGGCTGGATTGAGATTTTTGCTTCTGATTTATCTTTGTCTTGGATGCTTTGAAAGTTGTTTCATCTTTTGCTGATTTTTCATGCCTCGTTCTCATTTCATATGCTGTAAAGATTCCATGGAGCTGATCAACTGTGAGTGAGTATAGATCAGATCTATCTTCAATCGAAGAAATCTTTGCATCATATCTCATAGGTAACGACCTTAGTATTTTTTTCACAATGGGTTTATCTGCAATCTCTTCGCCTGCCGCTTTAATTGAATTAACCACTTCATCTACCCTATGAAAGTACTCAACAATATTTTCTTCTTCTTTCATTTTTAGATTTTCAAACTGAGTTCTATAGGTCTGTAGTTTGGCTTCCTTGACTTTCTCATATCCTTCATATACAACCTCCAACTTATCCCAAATTTCTTTGTCTGATTTGCAATGCATAACCTTTACACATATAGAATTTGTCAACCCTACTATAATTCCATTAACTGCTCTTGAATTGTCTTTACATATTTTCTTTTCTGTAGAGTCTTTAGGTGGAGTAGTAGGTGCAGTGTAACCATCTACAACAGATTTCAAGATATCAAAACCAAGAGCCAACATGAAGTTTTTCATTCTTATTTTCCACAGAGCATAGCCTCCTCCATTGAATAATGATGCTTTGTTGTTGAACATTCCTTCTTGTTGATCCATCTTCAGGATCTACCTTCAAGTTTGTTAGACTATGCTGAAGGAACACCCTATGATACCAATTGAAGGATCATATCTTGTCACTGAGAGGGGGCGCGGGTGAATTAGTGAAAGAAAATTTATATCATTTTTTCATTTATTAATGCAAACAGAATTTTAACACAGTATTTATCGTGGAACCCAATTGGGAAAACCACAAACTTTTTTCTATTAACTGCAAAAATTGTTTTAAATGTTACATAGAGAAAGATGTACTTCCTTTTTTATCAACACCAACTGATCAGGAAGCACCCACACCCTAGTTTACTAGCACCAACTGGTAGGAGGATACAACCCCCTGTTTAGTCATCTACAACTGATAAGGAAGCACCAATTGCCTCTACAGGCTCCAACCTGCCCTTGCACCACCCAACCACCCTTAATGCATATGTATTAGCTTTTTTTCCTGGAATTTGCTTCAGATTTTGATCCTCTGATCTGGACTGCAGAGACACTTTCTTCAACCAATCTTTCATGTTTATATATTCTTTAAAATAATGTGAATGTGAAACACTGCGTCCCTTCGTTTGGACCATCACACCTCTTTGATTAACTTAACCATAATCTCTATTTATTATTTTCACTGTGATGGCTTTTCGTAAATTGATCACTTTATGGATCAATTTCATCCATTAAATTCGTTCCTGAATCTCTGTTATTTTCATAGAAACCAAATTCCACAAACGCACTTCCTTCAAACCACTACATATGACCGTGCATTACAGAACCATAGGCTTACCAACTATAGTGACACATTATAATTTCCTTTTTCAAAAACTCTTATAGCATATGACCATCAACGGTGATAAAAATGCTAAGTGAGACGAACGCTTGAGTGCTTATCAATTCGATGGTCACGATTCATTCTTCTGACGAGATGGACAACTGTTGTAACTTCGACACTTTGATCTTCGGGTCTTCGTGACATCCAACCTTTCAAAACTCCTGAATATGATATCGACGAACATATCAGACGGTTCACATTTATCATGGAACCAGATCAATGTTCATAAAAGATCCTTACATCTATCCTTTCATTCCTTAATCTGATGACCAAGACTTAATCAAGCGTTGTGATGGATCACCACCATTTACTCCGGGTCTCCAGACTCCGGAGATATCAAATCTCAAACTCTTGTTTTCTCCCGGAACATTTCAATCGAAGTCCACGATCCAACGACGCTTGTCCTCTTTAATCCAATGGCTATCCTCTGCTCTGGGACTCCGGCCTTTGGCAATATCAAACCTTTCTCCTTCACATTTTCCCGTAGTAGTTTTCGCCCAGAGTTCACGATATGTTGACACATACCCTCCTACTGTGTAAGTCATCAATGGTGGACACCGCTTGTTTCCGGTTAACGTTTCCGTTTACACTATCCTTCCAGTATAGTAGATCGATGATCATGAATGCTCCCGAGGTGATATTTCATATCGAACGTCTCGTGTCCACTTTGGGTCTCCGACATTCGGGACTTTGGGACTTTGGGAAAGTGCTGGTGGTAAAAATCCCGAAGCAAAAACTCTTGGAGTGACGTAACTTCTTACATCACTTGATGACGTGTCACGAGATGAGTAGCTGCCACGTGTCACTTAGATTCGTGATTTGCACATACCTGAACTGTTGATTTCAACTTGATACTTGCCATTCTATGAATGTGCCACGTGTCCTTGCTAACGTAGACCGCTGACATGGTCTGTCACAATTTCTTGCTGACATCGACGTAGATCTCCCACACGTCCTTTCTGACGTGGTCTGTTGACCAATAGCCCTGATCCAACATTCCTTGTTATTTCCTCCAAATCCAACGGTGCTTATTCACTTCGGATTTCTGGGCTCTGGGTGTTTCAAATCTCAAACCGACGGAGTGTAAGTTTTTCACATCTTTAGACCCAAAGTGAAGGATGTTTGTTCAATCAACATCTTAGATCAACGACTCGATCCGTTTGCGATGTAGCTCTTGCAGTTTATCCTATCCTTCCACTCAAAAAGTGATCCAACGGTTGTGGATAATGTAGAAGCAGATCAATGGTCGATGATGATTGCAGAACTACAACTTGCAAGTGATTTAATTTTTCTTTCAATCTTTGCAATCTATCCCTACCATAGATTTTGCGATTGCACATCTGATGGTCACGATTTAATCTAACTTAAACTAGTCGTTAGTTGGATCAACCACAGTCATATATCTTTGAAGCTATGTGATATGACGATCTAGATGGATTGTAGGATTGTAACTGATGAGTAGTTTAATTCTTCTTTTGATCTTCGCAATTTATCCCTACTGTAGATTTGGCGATTATGCATCAACGGTTTTGATTTTTTCTGCATTTCATCACGCCATACCTCACGCCATCTCTTTTGAGCTTGATCTCTGTGTTTGCTAACCCTCCTGAGCTCTTATTATAGGAACATTGTTGATCCTATCGTGATAAAAAATAATCACGAATTTCTTTAGCCTTAAGGTGATGTTCTTCTGACGATTATTTTTCTTCCTGAGATTAATCTTGCTGCTCTACTTACTATGACTATTGACATCAATGAAAACACATGAATGACAATATGTCCAACACTTAGGCCTTGCCAATTTCTGCTGCAGGTTCATGTTGGGATTCTCCCATATTGCATGGGCCCTCAACCAAGTAACCAAGGTTGGAGGTAAAGAAAAAATTGTGTGGGGCCATGTTGATGGGACCTAAATCCCTTGACTCAACAACAGGAACCAAACCCTCCACTGAGGCCCAATTAGACTCTACAATGTTTAAAATGGAATGGTTCTCCAGATCTTGCGATCCGACCAATTTATCGATGGGCTTTGTGTTTCTTTGTGAATGATCTTCCTTCAGTTAGGACTATTTTATTCCATATTTTCTATTGGGTGGGGCTGATATGAGAGATGCAATCCAACATAAACCAACTTGACAATTAACATGATTAAGTTTTAACTACTGGGAAAGAGGTTAAGCTTGGGATAACACGCTGCTCAACATCCAGACAATTACTCTATACCACAAGCCTAGTACTAATAAATTAACCATGTGAGCATCCAATTACTGTCTGAGAAACTAACTATCAGAAAGAAATCACATATGTAATGAGATAATGGAAAGCAAAATAATTCATCTACCATGACCATGCATCACATAATAACACAACGATTTATCTTCATCATTAAAGAAAAGAACATCAAAACATTGCACCAAATAACTTGACAATACAATTAATTGCTCTCACTCATTACTGCATCATTCATGAAACATGATAGGAAGTAGTTCTTCTCCAAGTCCAATCACATGCATCTGATAAAAATAGTTTTTCTTTGGTCCAGAAGGACTTCTCAATTCATAGCAGTCTCAAAATAATTCTTAACAACAAAAAATAAAGAGTTCTTACAACAACCATCGACCCTTTGCTAATTGGTCGATGTCTTTATTTATAATATAGAGTTATAACCGAAACTAATGGCTAATTGCAGTTTAAACAAAACAAAAATCACCACGTGGCATTATCTTCTAACAACTTCTTTAACAGTTGTCCTGAGATACTTCTTGGAAAGGATGTATTCTCTCATATTCATTCCAGTTGACAAATAGTTTTTCACAAGTTTCGGCCCATGGGAATCTATGTTGTTCCATCGGGGCCGCATATATTCCCCTGATGTCTACTGCATGCACCCGATACTTTACTAAGGTGGAGTTCATCTGCTGTAGCATGGCTCGGGCTTTGATTAGATGTTTTTCGAATTGTCATACTTTCCCTGGCTTCACATCATCTATTTTTGCGAACTCTTCGGTCCATAGCGCATCTTGTTTGGCATGCCGCTTGACCATGTCGCTCAGGTCAATGAAATTATCGAGGTGCCGAACTTGGGGAACTTGGCATCCTTCATTGCTCTGTCAATATTGCTTCAGTGTTTCTTTTAGGTTCATCGGTGAGATAGCGGAGCAAGCTTTGTTCAATGATTTGGGAATCCTTCCTACAAGTGGGGTTGAGATAGTTTGGCGATCGAGCAAATACGACATAAGATACCAACAAACATAATCGACCGGTGCATACCGGTGGAGCTCGTTAGTGTTGATCATTTAATACTTACATGATCCTAGTTGTTCCTTTGAATGACCTATGATGTCTTTTATCTGCGCCGCTGCTCCTCTTCAGTTTAAACAAGTCACGCCAGCGCGCCAAAGCGTGGAAAATCGAGTACGGCGGATACGAGCGTTGGAACCGTCATAGTAGCTGCTTGATCTTTGGGACTGGGAAAAGATGCCAGTGTTGAGCATGCACGTGTATTCTCCCAGAAGGTCGGATGCTGTATTAAGGAAGTCGTTAAATTCCTCCAGAATCCGTATTATGAAGTGTGTCAATTATCATTCGTCAATAATGGAAGCTGGGGAGTTTAAAGAGATTGGAATGATCGTACTGTACATTCTCTGCAATTTCGATCAGTGGCACTTTAAGCATTCTGGATTACATCCGACGAGCAGCTGTGACACATTAAGTCTTCAAGACATCTTGTCACGAAGAGTGTTCTTTTGGCACGCTCTGGTTTGATTCTTTGTTTGGCTATAAATTCTAGGAATTCTGTGGGGAATTCCACGCATAAGTCGATTTTATGCTTCTGTGATGCTAATCTTGTGCGTTTATTCAGGAGAAACTCAGTGTAGTGGTCCTTTATTACCTGCAGGTGTCCAAGCCACCATGTTGTTGCATTATGGGATCCCCTCCTAACAAGGGACAGGGTTTGCGAGGTAGCCGAAGTGCCAAGTCCGAGCCCCAATGCGCCTGGGATTCATTCTTATTGGCTCCTAGTGTCCTCGAAGCTTTGACAGGAGATACAGGCTTTTGTTCGGATAGGGTGTCAGCAATCGGCGATACCGTTCTTCTCTTTGTGCGACACTTACCTTTTCGTTTTCCTGTCGAAGGCAAACGGGTCGATCTTTGGCGATACCTCTGCCAAAGTTCAATCGTAAAAATAAATACTTTCATCTGCCGACGCCGATGAAGATTGGTGTTAGAATATTTTAAAATTCTCAAATGATTTTCAACACCTTTAACATTTACTGATACTGAACTCCTAAGCGCGCCGTGGAAAGATTTAGTGTGCCGATTCCCTAAGTAGCTTATTAAGGACCCTTTAACGATTAAGATGATTCTTTGTTGTATGTTCAGGCAGGATTTAGAAAATTCAAACATGAACATAAAAATAAGCGCAAGTATCAATTTCATACTGAAGGAAAAATAGACAGTGTAAAGGGTCAAGTGGTACCCAAAAGTAAAAAGTGAACATAGACTTTTAGGGTGTGTTGAGTGCTCAACAGGCCGGTCCCAACAACAAGCGTTCGATGATTTGAAGCAGTGCTTGTGCTTAACCCCAATAATTTCACTATCGGACCTGCAACGACCCTTTGAGATTGAGACATATGCTTCAGACTATGTTGTGGGTGTTGTTCTCACTCAGCACGGCCACCCTGTGGCCTATCATAGTGAGACACTATCATATGTTTTCTGTAAGTACCATACTTACGACAAATAAATGTACTCCATTGTGCAATCCTCTCGCAAGTGGATACATTACATTATTGGGAAGGAGACAGTCATCTACACTGATCGTAAGCCACTACAGTTCATGCAGACACAAGACAAATTGCAAAATGACCACCATCAAAAGTGGTCCACGTACTTGTAGCCACGGATGATTTTAGGGGCTAAATTTCGCTCATGGGATAATTTTCCATGGTTTTTCCAAAAACAAGATTCACTATTTTAAAAATGATTCACCCAAATTCTATAGGATAAAATTATTTTACCTTAAAAATCGCCAAAATTTTATAAAAACTATATAAAATCCTTAGAAATTTGAATATTTTNTTATAAAAACTATATAAAATCCTTAGAAATTTGAATATTTTTACAAAAATATCGCCAAACATTTATAGTTGGCATATGAAGGATTAATAAGATTTGCCAAGGTTTCTACATTTTAAAATAAATTTCCATCCTTAAAATCATCCATGCTTGCAACAATTCCACCTCAACATCAATTATAAAATGAGAAGCACCAACCGCATCGTTGATTGCCTCAGCAGATCGCTAGTTGCAACACTCACCACGGTGCTAGACTCTTGTGGCCATGAGACCTCTAGATGGCCCCAACTCTATGAGACAGACATGAACTTCACCACCACCTACCAAATGTTGGGTGCAAATGCAGTTGTCTCTAATTTCCATCTTCAGGATGGGATGTTATGCCTTCTGGGCCATGTCTGCGTTCCATCAAGCGAGCGAGCGAAGCTGATTTGGGAAGCCCACTACAGTTGGGTGGTAGGACACTTCAGCATAAAAAATATAGTGGCAATGTTGCAAAAAAATTTCTACTGGTCAAAACTTCGACATGAGGTCAACACGTATATCAGGTCATGCAATTCCTGTGTGATTGCCAAACTGCCCACTAAGAAAAAGGGCATGTACACCCGTCTACCTACTCCTGACAGGACATGGGAATCCATATCAATGGACTAGATGTCGGCCTCCCATCCACCAAGCGGGGCAATGACTGTGTTTTTGTGGTTGTGGATCGCTTTTCTAAGGTGGCGATTCTGGCCGCCTGCAAGAAGAGCATCATAGGAAAGGCCACTTCCAAGATCTTCTTTGAATGAGTCTGGGTACATTTTGGAATCCCACAAACCATTGTCTCAGATCAGGACAATCAATTTCTCAACACATTCTAGTCAAGCCTCTGGTCACTGCTAGAGACCAAGCTCACCAAATCCATGGCCTTACACCCCCAGGCAGATGGCCAAACCGAGGTTGTAAATCGAATGATCGTGCATATCCCGCGCATGTATAATTCCAAGAACCCTCACACATGGGATGAGAGTCTCCCCTATGTTTAACATAGCTACAACCAAGCCCTGCATAGCTCAACTGGCCACGAACCCTTTCAGGTGGGGTTGGGATTCCAACCATTGGGTCCCATAGATGTTGCACTACCCCTTTCGGTCACCTCGGACGACTCATCTCCTGCTCGAACTGAAGTTGACAAAACCACCTAGTTCATTGAGAGGATCCATCACATTCACCAACAGGTTCAGGATATCCTACAGAAGTCCAATGATAAGTACAAGCAATGCCATGATCAACACCGGGTTCCACATAAGTTTCAGGTGGGAAACAAAGTTTGGTTTCACTTGCAGAAAGAGCGCCTTACAAGTCCCCATCGGACGTTTCTCCCACTCTGTTATGGGTCGTACACCATCACATAGGCTGTGGGTGATAATGCTTTCGAGCTCAACATTCCTCCTTTCCTTGTCTTGCACCTAGTGTTCAACATGGATATCCTTCGACCGTATTTTCCACCATTATTAGACACCTCAGAGATAGCAGAAAAAATGACACCAAAAGATATCAACCCCGACTGTATACAATAGGCATACCCTTATCATATTGTGTACAAACAGATAAAGGGCACTCACCAACAAAAGATCCAACTTTATCGAGTTGTCAAAGCAAGGCAACTCCTGCACGAAGGCAAGTGGCTCACCCGGGGCCAAATTCAACAAAAAAATGCTCATCTGATGGGGGAAATAAACGCAATGGATACCATTCTTCCTAAGGGGTAAGGATTAATCTAGATATATTTCGGTGGCCTCCCACCTATTCCAACTAGCTCATTTTGGCAGTTTTCCAGTTTGACAGTTGTTTCCCCTTGCGGGGCCGTTTTGAGGCCTTAAACAACATTTTTTAGGGCTCGCCACAGCTAGAGTGACCTTTGATAGACAACAACAAAATGTGTAGTCCCTGGATAGACCTTTCCAACGGGCTATCGTATGCCTAAAACGAAGATCATATGCAAAAGTTACGACCCCGAGAAGTTGATGTACTAACTTACCCAAACAGGGCCCACATGCCTTTTGGCACTTCATCTCCTAGGGTTAGGTTTTTTGGATGTCTAGGGTTTTTGAAATTCCTGTTTATTGTAAAAAGGCCTTCAGAGCCTCATTGTAATCATCTTATTGCGAATGAGTGCAACCATCACATCTCTTCTCAGAGATAAGCCGCCACCATTCTAGCAAGCTTGTTTCCGCTACATTTTACAGTTTCAACTTATTTCCTTATTGAATAGAAACCAATTTTATTGTATATATACTATTCTTTGTTAAGCATATTTTGATAATAATCTGTATTATTTTAGTTCTGCAAATATATTCTATATCATAGGCCATTAATTTGCAATTAATGTATTGTTGTTTTCATTAGTGGTCATCTCATTATTTGTAATTGTACCCTTTGTCTCCTATATATATACAAAGGAATTTAGTTTTAGGGATCATCAAGAGTTATTTGTAAACATAAGGTGTAAAGGAGGTTTCCTCTTTAAGTGGCATTGTTATTCATTCACCTTTTTATTATTCTCAATGTTTTCTTTCTATTCTTATGCATTTGGCTTAACTAGACCATATCATTTGGTGTTAGAGCAGGCGATCCTTGGTTTGTACTCTTCCAAACAAGGCATCGTATCAATTTTACTATAATTGTTTTTGGGGAATATTGGATTGACATTGTACTTGGGGCTGTAAATAAAAAACATTAAAGTATCTGAGGTCAAAATTTAAGCTTCTACTGCACTTTAATTTTTGGCATTACACACTGTAGAAGTTAGGGTTTTTTCTCAATCCCAAAACCTTGCTTAAATCATATGTTCTACCCAAAATCTCATATATGGAGATTGATAGGTCTAATTGAAGTAATTCTAGTGCCATTAGAAATAGGATAGATTAGGGTATTATAGGTTCCAAGTTACATATTTAAGTGCTACAAGTGAGGAGTAACAAGCCATACAAATTCAAAATCATAGGCTTTGTTAATTCTACCATAACTTTCTCTTGGAAGGTCAGAATTGCATGGGATTAATGAGATCTTAAAGAAGAGAGTACATCAAAGTATATCAAGTGAAGAATTCATTCTTAACATATTAGAATTGGAAAATTTTAATATATTCAAGATCGATAAACAAAGTAGGCTCCAAATCAAGGCTTTACAAGGAGTGTCAACTTAAAATTGTCATAATTTTTTTATTGGAAGCTCTATTCATGGTCATTCAAAAGGGGTAAGAAAGATGATTCAAGGGATAATATATAGGTACAAATTTGGTACACCATTTTGCAGATAATTTGTTGAAAAAAATTCACTATCATGGGGGGTGGGGGGATCTTTGTAGGAGCAAAAAAATTGGAAGAACCTACAAAATGGAAGAATACACAAAGAGAAATTATGGAATTTATCATCAATTGGAAGAACCTACCAATAAAAGATGAAAATCAAAAGAATAAGTTATTTAGACAGAAGAATATGTAGCTAATCAAGCATTGAGGGAAACACTTGTTTGAAGAGAATGGCATGTTAAGCCCCTAGGTCTTGGACCAACACATTGATGTTGTTATATTATTATTGTCACTAATAATAGGCTCATTATTTGCAACTGTACCCTTTCTCTCCTATATTTAAACCAAGGAGAAGTACTATCAGGGATCAACAAGAGTTATTTGTAAACATAAGGTGTAAAGGAGGTTGTCCCCTCGAAGTCTCATTGTTATTCATTCACTTTTTATCATTATCAATGCATGACATTACTTTTTATTTATATTCTTATGCTATTTGGGTTATCTAGACCATAACATTCGATATCAAAGTGGGGGATAATTCATTTGTCTCTTTTAAATGAGCCATGTTACCATTTTCACTTCCAATTTTTTTTTGTATCATTGTAATTGTTTAGAAATTTAAGGGTTGATAAAGGAAAGAAAAAAGTACATTGGGTAAAGATTTCAAAATCTAGTTCACTATAGCTTGGAGTTATTAGTTGTACAAGTCAATTGTTTTATCTAGTCCTCAAACTAGGCTTAACTTCCCAGACAAAGAGTTATAGCGAAAATTCCAAGTTTTGTATCATTAGAATTGTTTGGAAATTTAAGGTTTGATAAAGGAAATAACAAAGTACATCGGGTAAAGATTTCATAATATAGTTATCTATAGCTTGGAGTTATTAGTTGTACAATTTGGATTTTTTATCTAGTCCTCAAACTAGGCTTAACTTCCTAGACAAAAAATTATAGCGAAAATTCCAAGATGATATGTTTAAAACTAATTTCAGGATTAGTGACAAACCCTATCTTCCATAGGCTATATGTATGAAAGTGAAACATACCAGAACTTGAAATTTTTACCACATGTACCTTAATATTTCTCCTCTATCTCCTTAAACTTTCGTGCTCTGAAACATCTCCAAAAAACATTTATAGTGAAAATTCCAAGATGTCTTGATTGAAGGAGAAAAACCCTAGGATCGTAGTCTCTAATACCAAATGTTAAGCAACAAATACCAAAATAGATTGAAAATATAAAGAGAAAAAGCTCCATGCCTTGAGAAATAGATATACAAGTGAAATATAATCCTCTCCGAGAGGGAAAACTCCTTTTACAATAGAACAAATGTACAATAATGAGATGCGATGATTCCAAAACTAGGTCTCCAGTGTGTGTGTGTGTGTGTGTGTGTGTGTGTGTGTGAGAGAGAG
>SNQJ01S0062782.1:28505-41325 GCA_010110895.2 Picea sitchensis
AGTGTGTGTGTGTGTGTGTGTGTGTGTGTGTGTGTGAGAGAGAGAGAGAGAGAGAGAGAGAGAGAGAGAGAGGTACAATTACAATTAAAGGGTCTAGACGATGATGGTAATATAACAATATAAATATAACTCACTATCTAGGGATTTACATGGATCTTTATGCTTAACATGGGGCTTTGTATAGGGCTTAATAGAACCTACTACTAGTGCCAACAATAATATAAAAAAATGTAATGGTACAATACCATGGGGATTAACATTTGGTTTGGTTGTTGTTTGTTTGGTATAACATGGGACTTTATTTAGGATATTTCCATACCTTTTGGTAGGGTGAATGGTGTTACTTATTGGAATGCTAATTGCACAGTGTTCAGTTTTATGTTTATTTCGACTTAGCCTTAATGTTAAGATCCAATCCTAACCCCTCTTCATGGGTCATTAGTTAGTATGATATGTTTTCTATGTAATAAAGGCCAACATTAGTTAATAATTCCTTTTAAATAAAGGAGAATAAGTCAATGTAAGAAGACCTAATAGAAGCTTCCGCTTCTAGAAAGATCTTCCTTTAGAAGTTTCCTTAGAAGATAGAATTAATATAAATAAGAGTATGAGGTATTGTATAGTTTGTCGTGGAGATTATTGTAAAAGAGCTCTACTCTGCTGGAGGTTTCCCCTTCGAAGAGGCAAGTGAGCATTGCTTTCTTTAATAAAGTTTCTCTTTCAGGTATTATTCTGGTATTGTTCTCGCCATATTCTTGTTGTTCTAGTATTGTTTTCTAAATATTTCTATTCTGCATATAATATTACATCTGGAATTGAAAGTGGTATCAAATCTCTTTCCTGGGCAGAACTATTGGGGTAATTTTTTTTTCGAGGGTAGAGAAGTATTTTGGCATCTTTAAGCTACAAAGATCTGTCATTCCGTGCATAAACCCACGACAGGGGAGACATACATGCAAGAACTACAAGTGGTTCTTAAACGCCCATTTTTTTCCACCCTTGTAACCATTGTTGGTACCCCTTCGAGTGGTAACACATTAGACAACACCTGTATACATATCGAACTAGATCTCCTGAAGCCCTTTGCAGATAAAACGATCGGCCGCCTAACTGCTATAGTGTCACAAAAAACAACACTTGGGAAGATACTCTCTAGTACCTGGGTAATTGGGTAGTACGACTAAGGGTATGGTATAGCCTCCTTAGTTGGTGCCCTAAGATATTGGACCGAGTACTACTGTTTGACCCCACACATATATCAGAGAGATATAGCACAAGGAAAACCCTTGACTGTAGATACCCTGCAAACCCTTACCCTTGGGATGGAAACAACAGACCTACTGCAGTGCAACTTGGCACCCTTCCTACATTTGTTCACCGCATAAATACTCCTTGTCGACATTTTTTATTATTGAGAATTTGGGAATTCTGATGCTATAGAAGTAGTCAAGTTTAAGTATAATTCCGCAGGTGTAAAAAAAAAAATTTGGGGCCCGAGCGCACCCTTATTTGGGACTTAGTCCATTGGATTCCTCTCTTCATTCTAATCGTAGTGGTACCCTTCATTTTTAAGTTTTTGTTTCCCGCACACCCAACCCTTCCCGAGACACCCTTATTTGAGACCTATCCCATTGGATTCCTCTCTTGGTATTGATCACCCTGGTACTTATCATTTTTTTGTGGCCCAAATTTCTATCCTGACACCTCATATCCTACCTAGGCCTCCACCATGCCTACCACCTACTCTCAGAACCAAGAAGACTTGGAGTCTAAGGTCTCAAACCTAGAACAACAACTTGCCTCCATACACATAGAAGTTCAAGCCACCTTAGAAAATCAACTCAAGGATATGACGAAACTCATCAAGGGTAAGAATATTGAGCCCAATCCTGAGGACCCTGAGTCTTCCCATTATGAGTATACTCATTCGTCTCGATCCCCTTGGGATTCTCCACCCTCTTGGAATAAGGTGCCCAAAGTCAACATGCATAAATTTTATGGATCCAACCCAACATGGTGGGTTTCTCAAATGGAACAATACTTCTCCCTCCATGATATTCGAGATGATGAGACCAAACTCCATGTAGGGTTTCTGTACTTGGATCAAGAATGTTGGAAGTGGCATAAGAAATTTTATCCCGGACTACCCACTTGGAACATGTTCATCAAAGCAGTTTGTGCCCATTTTGATAGGGATTCTATTTTTTGGGAAGGCTCACTAAGCTGCGCCAAATTGGATCAATATTAGACTTCATCACGACGTTTAAACAAGTGCCTATCATAACTGAGGACTTATCTGATAAATTTGATCTTGAATGTTTTCTTAGTGGCCTAAAGGACGCCATCAGGGCTCATGTGAGCATGCACCATCCTACTACTTGGTTGCAAGCCTACCAATTAGCACTGGAAGCAGAGACCATTCTTCAAGCCCCGCCTATGAGGTATGCATTCTCCAACAATACTCACTCAGGGGCTAACCCAGGTCCGACACAAACCTTGAAGGTTCAAAAGGTATCTCCAGTGGAAATGGCGAAACATTGAAAGCAATGACTTTGCTATTACTATGATGAAAAGTATTCACCAGGACATGAATGTCGGGAACACAAGTTCTTCTATATTGATGCATCAATTTCCACTTCCTATGAAGACAGACCATCAGATGAGGTTCCTGACCAAGAGGAAGCACACCCAAATGTCCACCCTGAATATTCAGTCGCAAATCTTATGGAACTGGACGAGCATGTCATATATCTTCATGCCCTCTCGGGTATTTTTCCCCCACCGACATTGAAGATAAAGGGACACATCAAACATAGGTTGGTTGTGATGTTGATTGATAGTGGTAGCATCCATAATTGTATTCACCACAAGCTTGCTGAGGAGATCAATTGTTTTGTTCACTTGGTTTCTAATTTTCAAATCCTCATCGCTAATGGTAGTACAATGAAGTGTGAGGGCCACTGTGAGAATGCCAAACTCCAAATGGGCGATTATCATCTGAAAACCCACATGTTCTCTATTTCTATGGCTGGTTGTGATATTTTATTGGGTGTGGCATGGCTCCCTTGAAAAAATCAGCTCTCACAAGATGGGAAAATTGTTAAAGAAAGGCCACCATGGTGTGATTGCTCAATTTAACTCCATCCAGGTCAATGATCAGGCCTCTGCTGAAGTTCCTCCTAGCCTGCAACTAATCTTGGACAAGTACCCCAGAGTCTTTGAGGTTCCAACAAACTTACCTCCCTCTAGAAGCGAGCATGATCCTAGCATCCATCTCCTTGTGGGAAGTCAACCCCCCAATTTCCATCCATACAGGTATTCATTTTCTTAAAAAATGAAGTAGAAAAGATAGTATAGGAATTACTGGAGGTGGGGGTAATTCTCCCCAATACCAGTCCACATTCTTCCACAGGGTGATTTTCTCAAAGAAAGAAGGTGCTTGGCACATGTGTCTACATTTTTGATCCCTAAATAAATTGACGATCAAGGATAAGTTTCCCACTCCTGTCATTGATGATTTGTTGGATGAACACCAGGGTGCCTGTTTCTTCACCAAATTAGACCTTCACTTAGGCTATCACCAGATCCGGATGAAGGAAGATATCCAGAATACCACTTTTAAAACTCATGAAGGACATTATGAATTCTTGGTCATGCCTTTTGGCCTTTGCAATGCACCATCCACCTTCCAAAGTCTCATGAATACAATATTGAAACCTTACCTTCAGAAGTTCATCTTGGTTTTCTTTGATGACATCCTCATTTACAACTTCACTTGGGATGCCCACCTTCTCCACGTGGACAAAGTCCTACACTTGCTACGAGAAAACCAATTGTTTGTCAAAAATACCAAATTTTCCTTTGGGTCAAGCGAAGTGGAATAATTGGGACACATTGTGGGTTGTGAAGGGGTAAGAGTGGACCCCAAAAAGACACAATATATGTAGGATTGGTCGTGACCCATGACCTTAAAGTGCCTATGGTATTTCCTCGGTCCCATAGGATATGATAGGAAATTTGTCCACCATTATGGAAAAATTGCTAAGCCCTTCATTGACCTTCTTAAAAATAATTCATTTCATTGGAAACCTGCCACCGAGAAGACCTTCACAGATTTAAAGTGGGTCATGTGCACTACTCCAGTCTTAGCTGCTCCTAACTTCAACAAAACATTTGTGGTAGAATTAGATTCTTTTGGCACTGGTATTGGCGTAGTTCTCACACAAGCTGGTCGAAATCTAGGCTTTACTAGCTAGACATTGAGTGGTCGTAATTTTGGTAGATCTACGTATGAAAAATAAATCATGTCCATTCTCCATGCGGTGCACCCATGGTGACTATATCTTTTGGGATGTCATTTTCAAATCAAAACAAATCACCATAGTCTGAAGTAATTTTTAGAACAAAGATTATCCTCCCCAAAACAGAACAAGTGGATGACCAAAATGTTGGGTTATGATTATGAAATAATATATTAAAAGGGCAAAGACAATATCGTGGTGGATGCATTGTCAAGAGAACACAAGGAGTATTTCTCTCTCTTTTCCTTATCCTTACCTGTTCCGGATTGGATCGAGGAAGTACAACAAGAGTGGGTCACACACCCAACTATGTCCAAGCTAATTCATCAACTTCAAGAGGACCCTAATCCTCCCCTAGGATACACTTGGAAATACAATATTATCAGGTATAAGGATCACTTGGTTTTGTCTCCATATTCAACCCTCAAGTCGAGACCCTTAAATGAGTTGCACTCCTCTACTATTGCGGGTCACTATGGCTTCCAAAATACCTATGCTCGTGCTCGTTGTTATTTTTTCTGGGAAGGCATGAAGAAGGACATTCTTCATTTTGTCTCTGAATGTGAGGTGTGCCAATGCAATAAAAATGAAAACATCAAGTTTCCAGGAACTCTGCAACCCTTGTCCATTCCATCTTCTATGTGGACGAAAATCTCCATGGACTTTATAGTGGGCCTCCCCAAAGCTGGGAACAAGTCAGTCATCATGGTGGTAGTTGATCACCTCTGCAAGTATGATCATTTTTGTGTATTAACCCACCCTTTTACACCGACACTACTAGCGCAAATTTTCCTTTATCATATTTTCAAGTTGCATGGCATGCCCACCTCTATTGTGTTTGATCGTGACCCAAAATTCATCAACACATTTTAGCAAGAGTTGTTTAAATTGCAGGGAACCCAATTGAACATGAGCACCACCTATCACCCCCAGTCCGATGGCCAAATATAAGTGGTCAACAAATGCTTGGAAACCTACTTGCAATGTTTTTCTTATTACAAACAACACCAGTGGGTGTAATGGCTTCCCTTGGTAGAATGGTGGTATAATACTTCATATCATACGACTACTAAAATGACCCCCTATGAAGAAGTGTATTGCCAACGACTACCTACAGTCACTACCTATCTTCCAGGCACATCAAAGGTCCAATCTATTGATAAAATGTTGCAAGGTCGAACAACCACCCTCTCAACTCTGAAGGATAACCTCCATATGGCTTAAAATCGCATGAAGAAACATGTGGACCAACATCATTCAGAAAGGGTTTTTCAATAAGGTGATCAGGTGTTTCTTAGACTCCAACCTTACAATAAAACATATCTCAAATCCCAGGGCCATCAGAAGTTGGCACCCAAATTTTATGTCCCCTATCATATCATCAAGCATATTGGCTCAGTGGCCTACAAATTGGCCCTTCTAGCTACTTCCAAAATCCATCCAATGTTTCATGATTCCTGTTTGAAGAAAGTGGTGGGACATAATTGCAAGGTCCAAACCATACTTCTTGAATTAGATGAATAAGGCTCCCTTTGGCTCCAACCATAAGCAATCCTCAATGCTTGTGAATGTCGTTTGTGTGGTAGAACTATCAAGGAACTGTTGATCAAGTGGAAGGACACATCACTAGAGGATGCAACTTGGGAACCATTGACCGTACTCCAATAGTTTCTGCATCTTCAACCTTGAGGAAAATGTTGTTTTTCAAGGGGGAGGGCATATTAGGATCCGATACTAACCTGACTTCGTGGGTCATTAGTTAGTATGATATGTTTTCTATGTAATAAAGGCTGCCATTAGTTAATAAGTCCTATTAAATAAAGGAGAATAAGTCTATGTAAGAAGACTTATTAGAAGCTTTCGCTTCTAGAAAGATCTTCCTCTATAAGTTTCCTTAGAAGATAGAATTGGTATAAATAAGAGTAGGAGGTATTGGATAGTTTGTCTTGGATATTATTGTAAAAGAGATCTGCTCTGTTGGAGGTTTCCCCCTCGAAGAGGCAAGTGAGCATTGCTATCTTTAATAAAGGTGTGCTTTCTAGTATTAGTCTGGTATTGTTCGTGCCATATCTTATTGTTCCAGTACTGTTTGCTAAATATTTTTATTATGCATATAATATTTCATTTGGAATACTACACTTAACCTTATATATTTGATATTTTCCTATCTTTTAATGGTTATGAATTGGCTTCACACATCATGAGATTCAATACTTATATGTCAAGCTTGACCTCTTGACAGTTATGATACTATGACATTATTGTTTGATGTCTGAAAATCCCATGTTTAAGTTAAGTACATATATAAAAAAATTCCAATCCCTATGCACAACTTCAGTTGACATTTTTCATACTTTGTGAGTAGTATTGATGTTTGTAACTTTCAAGACACACTACCTTCATAACCTTTGTTTCAATACTCCAAATGGTACCTCCTTGTGACTCGACCTTGTGTAAAGCTTATGACACATTTCACATTATTTCACTAGTTCATGGCATGGGGTTTTTCACTTGAAGTTAGGCTTAGATTATTTTAAGGCATGATTCCCTTTCTATGTTAGGAAACATGTTACTTCTACTCAAAAAATAATTCAAGAATTGTGCACTTGGGTTAATTGGTCAACAGTTTGGTTTGGTGCATGAGTATGCAATTGGATTTTGATACTAATCACTATGAAATCAACTTGATACCAATGGGAAACTTTCCTTTTCCTTGCCCCTCATTTAAATTTCATAATCTCATCCTTGAATTTTGTTTGGTCAACATATGAAGTTACAGGCAACGTATCTTATTTGTTGATTTTGACTCCTTGCATGATTTGATAATTTGCATTGGTTTATTTAAGCTATAATATGGATATTTGGAGTGATTAGAATGACTCTTTGTCATTTATTATTTTATTCTTGGATGAAGGATGAGTTTCTGGGGAAGGGGCACTTCCAAAGGCTCAATTAGAGGTTGGAAAAACAATAATAACATTTGAAGAGAAAAATAAGGTAAAAGCTATGTTCTTGGTTGACTTTGATGTAGACTCTAAGGAGTTCACACAATTGGCACAAACCGGTCACTTATATTTGGGTGACCATCCTAATGACCAACATCCTCCTTTTCCCTTCCTACCTAATTTAAAGCCACATCCTAACAAAGAAGATCTTCACAATGATTCCCCACCTCTTGTACCTAATGCAAATCTTGCTTGGGAATTTGGCTAGCCTCTACCTATTGCAAATAATGATGGATGGGAGTATTTTAACACTCCTAATACTAATGGTGGGGGAATTTAATGATCCTTCTCTTATCACAGATTCTCGTAAAAATCATAGTCTCCATTTTATATTGTCAATGTTTTGGATCTCAAACCAAATTCATCATTGGGACAAGTAGTCCTGATGATGGATCTCGTTTGAGATCTCAAACGTTGACAATAAAAAATGGAAACTATGGTTTTTCTGAGCATCTTTGGTAATCAATCTCACCACGAAAATATAAAAAAGAGCCTTCTCTTTTTTCTCAAAATGATGTTTCTCTCTTGCAATAATATACTACCTAGTGGAAACCTCCTCTTGATATTTTGATTTAAAAAACCACCCCTATAATTGAAAAACAATGAAAGGAGTGTAATTAGATCTACCCTTGCCTCCTCAAGTGCCTTCATAGGCCCTTGTTGTAATATCTATTATTGTTTATCCTCCCATTGTTTTTCCAGTCAAATTCCATATAGATTATTATGTTGATTCTCTCCCTCCCTCTTATGTTGCCTCACATTTTCAAAGGAAAACAAGGATTGAAATTTATTTCAATGACATGCATCTAGAGGTGACCATTCACCTATATGCTACCCCAAGAGTGACCAAAATTCTTCCTTTTCTTACTCAATACTTGCATAATTGTTGAAATACTGAGGGGGGTGGGGGGTGGGGGGGGCGTTTGAATCAGTATGAAAACTTTATACCACTTTTAACCACAATATATATTATTTCACTTTATCAACAATGTTCAACAATTTATCATCAACTATATTTCCCAACATGTACCCAATATGTACCTAAACCATATACCAAATATATTTACCAATATAACCATCAAAAGTTCTCTAATAATACATCACACTGTCCATAACCAAATACCATAATCCCTCACTTTAAACCATGTGCAAAAACCTCACTGTTATGTAGCATCAAGCATGTATTAACCATATACCAATATCACTAATAATACCTCTCATAATGTGCCATAAGATATATCAATAACACTCAGACATGCACCACCAATTTTCTTCAATAGATCTGCCTCAAAAAATTTACTACAGAAGATACCATACATCCAAGAGAGCATATGCCAAACCTCAAGCATGTTCCACAACATCACTAAGATATAATCTCATAAGCATATAGACTTACCTTTGCACACTATAGCTGACCTGATGCCTCATATCTCAAACCAATAGACCACCCTCAGCCTTAACACCCTGGAACAAGTATCACTTCTCAAGCTTGAAAACACCCTTCTACAAATCCATGCTTTTCTTCATCTACATCCCGCGGGTATCCGTGCATTACTCCACGTCAGCTCACATACATCTGTGCCCTTCTGACCTGCAACTCATAGATGTCTCAGAGATTAGGGTAACTTGAGTTTGCTGCAACTTCAAGACTCTACCCTCGACTTTCCTTTGTAACTTCAGACCTACGCTTTCTCATATTTTTCAATGTGTACCTGCAAATAACCTTTCACAAAATGAATATTCAATAATGCTCAATAGGTAGGTAGGTGCTAATATGAATCCCTTGCTCTCTTATTTATACTTGCCAAGTGCCTTCCTCTAGAAGCTTCCTTGTAATTGTTTTACCCCTTTCTCCACCTTTTAGGGATAACCACTTTCCTGTTGCAACTAACAATTCCTTAATTGGTCAAATCATAACTTCTTTACCCTTAACTACTTTCTTGTTGCAACCAATTTATTATTTAAATAATTTATTTTTGCAACCACTTTGACCACTTTATTATTTAAATACTTTCTCTTTGCAACAACTTTACCCATGATTAGATCCTATTTACAATCAATTTGACTAGTATACTTCTTCTAGGAGCTTCTAGAATAATTGAATTCTTTGACCTTCTAGGGGCTTCTAGATAACTCATGAGGGTTCTCCATCTTCACAAAGCCATATCTCCTCAACTATGAGGAACTACATGACATACCACATATCAACGTAAATGGAATGACATGTATTATCCATTTTGAATAGTATTACCTGAATATTCACTGATCATCATGTCTTTATACCTCAAATAAACTTGGGTCCTTACCCATACCTTTGTGCTACCAAAATTTGCTACCTGACTTTTCCAAGGGTTGACATCAATCTCTAAGGGTTGACATCAATCTACAATATCAATCTCCAAGGGTTGACCTCAATGACAACTAACTATCCAAACTAACTGTCCATCAATCTCCCCCTTTGACATTGATGGCAACACTTAGACATGGCAACACTCATGCTCATGCTTCCCCTGTGATCATCGCTCCTCATCAATGTTTCTATCTCTTCATCCTTGACCAAAGTTTAACTCCCCCTATCGATATGTCTCCTCTTGACATTGTACATTCTCTAACCAATCATGGGAAAAATAATAGCTCCCTATGTGGGTATGTCTCCCTGTCTATATGCTACTAATCTTCCACTAGCAAATTTGGGTCATTTTGCGACGACTATTTCAACGCTCTTGCGATGTTATGTCGTGGATATTGTGATGAATCTTGAGTCTTTGAAACGTCATTTCATGGAACGTGGCAATTTCGACGAAATTGAACTAACGTCGACTTCTCACAATTGTGACAAAAAAATAAATATCGTCGCCAATACGACAATATAGGCAAACTAAGTGAAACCAATTGTTCGTCGCAATTGCGACGACCATTGCGACGACAATTTTCATGGTCTACATAGCAAATTTGCCGCAGGATTTTTTTATCATTGTCGACATTGCAACGACACATTTTCTTGATTTATATAGAAAATTTTTCGCAGGAATTTTTATTGTTGTCAAAATTGCGATGACAACATTTCTTTGTTTTTAGTGGTCGTCACATGTGCGACGACAACATTTTTTTGTTTACATCGTGAATTCGTCGCATGAATGACAACATTTCTTTGTTTATATAGCAAATGCTTCGCAAGAATTTTTATGGTCGTCACACTTGCGACGACAACATTTCTTTGTTTATATAGCGAATTCGTCGCAGGTATATTATTGTCATCGAAATGGCGACGAAAAATATTTATTTAAAAAAAAATTAAAAAAATATTTTAGGTGGCAATACTAATATTAATATTACCATATTAATAACTATCAATAGAAAACATTGACATTATTTATTATTTATATTCATAACTTCTTTTGCATGTGGACTTGGTGTTTTTTCCAACAACCAAGAAAAAGCTTATGCACTTTGGAAAGGATTGAAAATTTCTAAAGGTTCATGTGCTCAATCGTTGGTTGTAGTGAGGTATTCAAATACAATCATTAACCATATGGGATTCATTGTGCGCTAAAATAGTCTCATCCAACTTCAAGGTTGTTTTCAAGGAAACTAAGTGAACGAGACCAATTTTCAAGATGGTTTGTTAGCAATGACATATGCAAGTTATGTTTTATTTGTTTCAATATTTTAAATTCATCTAGTTATTTATAGACCTAAAGTGTTATTAAATCCTCCATAAATAAATGTGGGTCTATTCCAAAGGTCATGCAATCTACACAACATAAAGTATCGAATCTATATGTATGTTGAAACTTAAAATTTTATTAAATTCAATTAAGAGACGTGTCAATCCCATGGAGAAAACCATGCCAAATCCTAAAACATGATATGTGAAGGATGATCATCTCAACTGACACAAAATTTATATGAAATCCATTTAAACTTCACTTCAAATCTAGAAGTCAACACTTAGATATATTTTGATGAAAAAGAGAATGACATATATTTTTAATCCATATGTGCAAGAATGTCATGTGTCATGTACTGAAGGTATCACTTGTCTCCTTAAATCTAAATTGATGACATCATCAATGATATGTGGAAACCTATGCTTGGTCCATGCCTCAACAAGATGACTTGATAACATCACCATGATGACATGGATATATATGAACATGTTGTGCATTACTCTCTAATAATTGCATGCTTCTAACTAATTTATACAATGTTGATGTCACTATACTATATGGTAGGATCTACTAATCCTACCATGAGTTATATAATGTCAAGAGAAGAGGTGCTCTCATGAGGTGTATTATGAAAAAATACCCTTTTAGTACATCTATTTTCATGTTGTTCATCACACTTTATGTGATTTCCATAGAATGGCCATCACATACAAGAAGAGGAGGTTTATATGGATCTCAATTAGTTCCATTATATTTGAGAATGGAGTTTAGTGGGTGTAATGTGCATATGAATCTATGTCTAGGCCTAGAGGGTAACTTCCTTCTAACAATATTATTATGGTTTGATATCAAGGGTGAGTTACAAGTTTGTTTATTAATGGTAGATGGATTGAATTGATCTAGTATGCTTGTAAGATCTCATTCTAATAATATTTATATAATTGATAAGTATGCAGTTGGGATTTTGAAGGGTAAGTATGCAGGTGGAACTCACATTTTTCACGCCATCTGATTTATCAATATTGTTGTCAATGTTGATTGAATCAATCACTAACTCTAGCTAACATTATACATCACCAAGTCCTATGAATAGGTGTTTATGAAAATTGAACATTGGAAAACAAAAATGTTAAGGGAGAACATAATATGCCACATCATCTTACAGTAAAAAATATCTAATCTTTTTTTTATTAAATGCATAATAGTTTACACCATTATCTGTCCTTGGATTTTGAATTTAAGTATACAAGGAAATGAAGGAAAATTTCATGAAGCAAGAGAAGAAAATTATTTATACCTTCTCGGAAATGTGTTTTGGATCGTGGAGGTGACCACCCTTCAAACCTGCATTTTTCAAAGACATTAAAAAGTTAAATGACTGAATAATAGCTAAACATCTATGAGGAAATAACCATGCACAAGTGCAAAGGAAGGCTACTAGGTGGGCTTGAAATAAGAGAACTCTTAGCTCACACATACACAATACATAAGATAAGACTCCATGTAAAACTCAAGTGCACCACTATCTAAGGGAGTTTTAGCCTTTGGATTACATTGTGCAAGAAGATCATATATGAAGTCTACCTAATAAAATATCATCCCATGCTTGAGCACCCCATGAATAATCAAAACCCATCTTAACCATATGTATCTCGTGCCTCATCTACCATACAAGAGGTTCAAGAGAATTGCTAAGGCTTGAAGTTCTCATAAGAATGAAGGGAGGCCATGAAGCCTAAGGAAATGACTGGACGATATGGAGTTCACTATAGTTTAAAGTTTCTTAAATATTTCTAACCTACAAGGTTACATATAAAATAAATAATGCAATATAGAAGATGAA
>SNQJ01S0062783.1:8412-49724 GCA_010110895.2 Picea sitchensis
AACGATTTCTTTGATTTGGATTTGGTGAAATCGAGATCGAATTCTTAGAGAATGATGATCCATTTTGAATATTTTCTCCCACGTACTTGACAAGTCAAGATGTGGTACATGGGGTTCGAGTCAGCAATGACCGTGGTAGTGCAAAGTAAGATGTAGTGTCGAAATATTTGGATAGAAACGACTGTCGCCACAACCAACTTTTCAACATGTGAATAACAGAGTTCAAGACTTTAAAGGATCTTACTTAAATAATAGATCACATGTTCTGCACCGTCATCATCCTCTTGAACTAACACCATGGAAATCGTGGAAGCAGAGGCATCCAAATAAAGGATGTAATCTCTTGCATAGTTGGGGGGATGTAACAATGATGTATTTGTTAAATCATGGTTGAGATCATCAAATGAGCATTGAGAAATTGCATCCCAGATGAAAGGGACATCTTGTTGCATCAATCTCATGAATCCTTTTGTGATTTCAATGTAATTGCAGATGAAACAGTGTAGAAAGTTTGCCTTGCCTTGCAAAATTTGAAGTTGGGTAAGATTGTTGGGAGGAGGTAAAGTGAGGATAGATTTCACTTTTAAGGGATCCACACTAATCCCATATTTGGATACCATGAAGCCTAGGAGTCTCCCTGATTCAACAAAAAAAATGCATTTTTGGGGGTTCAATCGTATGTTGTAATGTCTACATCTAAGAAAGATTGCTCTTATATTACCAATATGATCTTTTCAACGAGTTGAATGAGCTAGAAATCCATTGAGATAGGGCTCAACAATAACCTTGATATCGTGGAAAGCGTATGAAATAGCCCGCTGGAAAGTGGCTCCATCATTTTTAAGGCCAAAGGGTAATTTTCAATATGCGACAGTCTCCCACGGGTAAATGAGGGTTGTTTTTTGTTCATTAGCTAGTAAAATATCTATCTGGTTATAGTCGGAGAATCCATCCATAAAGGATAAAATGACGCTTTCGACACAATTATCAATAATTTGGTCGATGAAGGGCATAGGGTAATTGTCTTTTGGATAACCCTTATTGAGATCTCGATAGTCGACAAAAACACGAATTGTCCCTTGTTTCTTTGTGACCTGAACGATGTTGGAAACTCATTCGGTCAGGGGTACAGGGTAACTGAAACCATATTTCAGTAATTTTTCTACATCTACCTTTATTGCCGCAATTTTATTAGGATGAATAGGGCGAAGTTTATGTCATATAGGTTTAATTCCAAGGTAATTTTTTATTTCATGCACAATGATCGAAGGGTCGATCCCAAGAATTTCTTCATAGCTCCAGGAAAAAACGTCACATAATTCTTTAAACAAGGTAGTATAATTCTCAATCTCTTCAATGGAACAGTTCANTTTAATTCCAAGGTAATTTTTTATTTCATGCACAATGATCGAAGGGTCGATCCCAAGAATTTCTTCATAGCTCCAGGAAAAAACGTCACATAATTCTTTAAACAAGGTAGTATAATTCTCAATCTCTTCAATGGAACAGTTCAAACCTGGTTGTATGTTTTCCATGACACCTTCTTTTTTGTATATGTCAACACTGATGGTTTACAATATGTTTCCCAAATTTCCCTTGGATATTGTATCCTGAGTGAGTATCAGAGATTGATTGTTCTTGACAATATCAGTTAGAAAGATAGATGGAATATATTTCTCGATATCATCCAAACTGGGAATAAAGGATGAGAGATGGTGGTTATCATCCCATGGTGACTCTTCAATATCAAGCATTTCCATAATGGATTCATCAGATGGACAAATCCATAGGATGTAATCAAAGGTCGATGATAAGGAATCTAACTAGGATGGTAATGAATAAGAATTAGACGCCAGTAGATGTTGGTCGTCGGGTGAAGGAGATGCGAATTGAATGGATTTGTATTCGTCCTTGATGGGACTAAGTGGTATAGTGTCACCCAGTGTATCGATTTCTAAAGGACTAGGTACAATCCAAGGATTAGATGATTCGAGGGATTGATGTTCATTGGTCGAAGTCATATTTATTGTGGCTATATGATGTGAAATATTAGGAGCAGGTGAAGGGACAGTTCCCATGAGAGAAGAATATTTGACTAGACCTACCCCTACACTCTCATAAGTAATATTTGAGTCCCCCAAAAATAGAATATTGTTGGTTGTTTGATTGCAAGCATTAAGTGTACACTAATCTAACTGATCAATGGTAAATATTTTTCCTTGATGAAGAAACTAGACACATCGAAAAACCGAAGAAGCCACAACAGTCATAGCATAAAACCATCTTCTTCCAAGCAATAAGTTATAATCTAAAGGAGCATTGACTACTTCCACATCGACATAAATAGTTTTTTCCCTCTGTTGAATGGCTAACAATTGTAATAGTCCATGCGGTCTAAAACCTCGTTCATTAAATGATTTCAACATGGTAGGATATTGATTAAGACTAGGTGATTTAAGACCTTTCCAACAGGATAAGGACACGACATAGGTTGATGCTCCTTCATCCAATATAGTGTGATAAATATGTTGATTGTGAAAAACTACATCGATTTGAAACGCAAGTTGGTGAGAGAGCCTCGATTTATAATTGTCCAAGTTAAACATGATATTATTGGATGAATCAGGATCTATAGATCCAATGGATTCCAATAGAKTACTAYGTTGGTTTGGGTAGTGTTGCAGAACTTCGAGAACCAACATTGCACAAGGTGCTTGTGCCAAATCTTCAACAATGTTGTAGTTCTGGGTAGCACGAGAGTTAGGATTAAAGGTCGACTTTCGGATAATACTCTTGGGCATACATAAGATAGAGTCAAAGGTAGGTTTCTAAATCTAGAGAGGTCCAAATGGAGGGGTAAAAGAAGTGGAATGTGATTCATTCATGGTTCCATTATTTACACTTTATTTATCGGGATTCCATGGAGGTGTGTCATATGTCGTATTCCTAGTGGTCAAATCTACATCGTTAAACATTTATATATGTGCACTTGAGGAAGCATCCTCGTTAGGAGGATGACCTGGGTTTCCTCCTTACAGAAGTACAGGATTTTTTGCAACCAGTGACTGCTAATGTGGAAAAGGATGTGTCAAAACAGTGGGTTGGGAATTTCCTTTAAATAATTTTGATACTTCATCCTGGTGGGGAGAGTCTCTTATGTAATGATCTTCAACACATATGAGATAGGGAAATTTCAGTTTGTGTTGTGGTTGATTTTCAACAACAGGTGGTTGTGTTATTTTTTTGTATTTTCTGTTTGATTAATATTTTTCTTGGATTTATTCTTATTTTTCTTTTTACCCCCCGATTGTGGTGGTGAAGTAGATTGAACTACATTTACTTCAAAAAAATTAGTGAGGGAAGAATTTGATGGGACAAAAATTTTCACCGTATTCGGGGTATATACTGAATGATTTGTTGTACCAGTCGACTATGAGGCATGTTGAGTTTTGATGGAACCGATAACACTGTCTGCATGAGTCATAGAGGATGGTTTGGATGGATCAGTTGATGTATGGGGAGTGTTTGGGATCAGTTCATACAAAGTATTGGATTGGGAATAAACCAGATCCATATATTGGGCATGAGCAACAGCTTCCTCTTTTGTAACTACACCTCCCATTGCCACATCACGAGCAATAGGAGGTAACAGGTATTTTGTGAACCATTCTTCCAACAAATGGTTAGGGATGGTAGCTTTGATCAACCATCATCGTTGTCTCCACTCATGAATATGATTGGAAATGTGTACGGATTTAGTTTTATGAAGGGAGGTCGAAAGTTTTGTTTTGGTTTCATATCTAATTAGCAAATGTAAATGGGTGAGGAAATCCATTGCAAGAAAATTGAAATATTGAAAAGATCCACATTGTAATTCAATGTACCATTTCACCATTGAGCCCATAAGAGTATGTTGGAAAAGACACAAATGAATATATTCATCCATCGGTGAGTTTGATGAACACCAAAGATGAAATTTCATGACATGGTTATTCCGGTCTTCTCTGGGTTTACCGTCAAATTTTGGAATATTTTATGGTAACTTGGATGGAATTACTAGCTAGAAGGGGAAGTGCAATATGGGATCGTTTGTCAATCTCGACAGGTCCGAGAGATCTAAAGTTTCCAAAAAGGGTAATTGTTGATTACTTTGAGGATGATACTAGTGAGGCATGGGGATATCAGTAGGACCGTAAACTGGTTGTGGTGGAAAGTTGAATCCAGAAGGTCCTCCCATATGTGGCTATTATGGATTTTGGCCAGCAAAAGTAGGATTCATTTTTGAGGAACTTGGGTAAAAGGTGAAGGAAAACCCATTTGACCTTGAGGAGGATAACCAGTGTAACCCAGGGGAGGGTAACCACTTTGACCCTGGGGAGGGTAATCGGGTTGACCTTGGGGAGGTTTATGAGTTTGGACCTAAGGAGGGTAACTGGTTTGACCATGAGGAGGGTAACCAGTATGACCCTGAGAAGGGTATCTAGGTTGACCCTGAGGAGGGTATCCAGGTTGACCCTGAGGAGGGTAACTGATTTGACCCTATGGAGGAAAAGATGATTGGTCTTGAGGACCCCAAGTGGGATTCGGAACACCTGGGAATGGTAGTCGAGAATATAGTCCGGAAGGATTAGGATTTATAGATCCTCCTTGTGGGTTGGGATTTGAAGATCCTCCCTGATGTGGTGGATTATAAGATCCTCCCCGGGGTGGTCCCCAGGATGGTTGTGTGTTTCTGACAAAATAACTTGGAACCTACCGCCCCCCACCCCCCGCTATAGTTTTAAAACGATTGGGACTTGTCCCCCAAATGAGTGTTTCCCTCTGGTAGGGATTTTTCCACTAATGGAGGATTCCCCCCCAGTAGGGATTTTTGGTATAATAGGGTTTTTCATTCTATGATGGGAAGGTTTCCCAAAATGATTCTATGGGGTGAATGAATTTGATGCTTGAAGAGGCATCATTGGTGTAACCATTATAGTAATTTTTAAAGGACTAGGAAGTACAAGACCTGTATCATTCATTATTTTTCCTAAAGTGGTAGAGGTATTAAGTGTTGATCCAATAGGGTGGTCAGAGTACTGACTCGATGGTATTGCATCTCCATATGTGGTGACAGATGTACGTGGAGGAATAAAGAGTGGTCAATTCAAGTTGAATTTTTCATAAATACCTCGACCCGATGGAGTTCTCCATATAGGAAGAATATGAGTATGACGTGGATCTACCATTTCGGTGGAGTGAACAGGGGTTGTATATTCTTCGTTTGGATTGGGTTGTTCTGGTTCCATGTCAAGTTGTCCAAATGGCCTTGACGGTAATCTGGGATAATCTTCAGCTATGATAGTTTTTGAAGAGTCTACTGGGAGAAGAAGTAGATCAAGAGGGTTAGTCAATGTTGAGTTTACAAGAAGGATAGGAACTTCCTAAATTACCATGATTTGTCCCTCAGGATGTTCAATCAAAGGAGTAGCAACACTCCCAGTGTCCAAATAGTTTTCAACTTCTTCATGGAAAGTGTCTTCAAGTGAATTAGGAGGTAAGGTTTCGTAGCCTTCCGAGGAAACCCTTGCACCCTACATGATCGAAGAAGACCTTTGTCAGCCACAATACCAATATTAAGGATAGCTAGGGTGAATAAACAACACTTGCTAAAAATCTAGAAAACCAACATGCAAAACAATGACTTATCCTAATGAACGTACTAGTTGGTGATGAAATCCAACATCACAGGAACAAAGTGAGAAGGGGATAGGATTGAGTGGTTGGATTAGTTACATTGGCATCCTTCTTAAAATACGTGGATGGATTAGTTACATTGGCATCCTTCTTAAAATACTTACGCCTTGGTGAAAGTTTCCTCACGATTTTACCCGTGAGTTACGCTTCAAGGAGCCTGAGGGAGTTTGACCAAGGTCTGGTCCACGTATAGCAAAGACTTCCCTGTGTCATCACCTCGTGTATAAACCCTAAATATGATGGCCACAAAGGTTACCAACTCGCAGTAATCCTCTAGGTGGGTACATTGGACAGTCGGTCCGAACGTATGGGCAAGATATCAAGTATGAAATTATTCAAGAGAACTGAGGACAAGTGGATCAATAAACTCCTAAGGACCCCAAACGAATTTAGGATTCACGAAGATCCAAGACCAAATGAAAAAAATTGATTCTCAGGAAGAACCCCCAATATACGATCGTTTCGCTAGAATTGGTTAAGCCTCGGAGGGATAATCTTTGTTTCTCTCCCACACACAACTTCATGTTTAACCCCTATGTGAGGGGGATCTTAGTTATGCTTATACGAAAATTGGATTTTCTCCCCCTATCACAAGATTTCGTGTTTGTCTTTAATGCTTTGGAGAGTTAACCTTATAGCCTATTCCATATCTCTATTCCTAGTCTATTGTTGGTGTAAAGATCTAAAAAAGAAAAGTTTCTAGATTAATTTTAATTAGCGCTTATTTTTGTGGTTGTTCATTACTCAAGGGTGGATGATAGTGAAACTAATGATGTTTAGAGACTCAACTCCAAAAGAAAGCAAAAAGAATGAAATGCAATTTTTCTTTTTCGATGAACTTCTATTTATGGGAAGGAGAAGAGATTCTTTATTTTCGTCACTAACAAACACTAAAATAGAATGCAAATACTTAATGCAATTTTGTTTCCAAACAAGAATTCACACATTCGCTAAATTATTAAAAAATAAAATCTTTCAATTTCCAAGGCCAATGCAAATTCTGCAAATTCTCTTTGTTTGATTTTTAGATGCAAACAATAATGTGCTTCTAATGCTTTCTTCTTTCACCAATAAAGAAATAGTTCACAACTTAGAATGGTATAGAACAGAAAACAAAATATTGTTCAAAAAAATATACTTAGAAAAAGAAATCAAAGAGAATGAAACTCACTCAAACAAAGATCCAAGAAAGTTAAGAAATCAAGAAAATCACACTCAATAATATTTGAAAAGTGAGCAACAAGAAATGATAATATTGATAAAGAACTCAGGATAATAAAGTGAGTTTTAATCCATTTAATCAAGATAATATTTATAAAGAACTCAATCACCAACAAACCCTTGCATATCCTTCTAATCAGGAAGATGACTGATGATCTTGCGAAACAAGGATTAAACCAATGTAAGGTAAAATAAACCAATTTCACAATCTACAAAGAATTTGCAAACTCAATCAAAGATAAATAATAGTTCTTTGCATCAAATAAGGCCAAAAACAAATGGAGGATTCCTAGGTTAAAAAATTGTGATCAACAAAACTTAGTAGTACTTGGAAAACCCAAAGATTCTCACTAAAATGAGAGGGTGGCGCTCCTATCCTCAAGGAGACAGGGTGGAGTGGCACTCCCTAGAGAGCTACAGGGGAGCGCCATCTTGACAGTGGTGCTCTAGTGCCTACTGCAAGGGAGGTCCAGTCCTGGGAAAGTTGAAAAAAGTTGAAAAAAAAGCTAAAAACGTGGGGAAATCTAGTCAATGGCTCAGTGAAGATTTCAATGAAGCAAAGGAAAGAGGGAATTGATTCAGAATCAAGCATCAAACAAGACCTAGTAATTGGAAAAGGCTTTAGGCGATCCAAGGAAATACTAGTCAAAGTCGATCCCCAGTGGAGTCGCCAATTTCTATTACGAATCATTTCCCCTACAGACAAGTGCAATCTCCCTTGGATTATCAGATCCATGTTACCAAGATAGAGAAGTACAAATGGTTTCTATATTCCTTTCAGATCTAATTTAGCTAGTTTAAATGAGGAGAATAAAAGTGTGACATACCTTATTCCAATGATTTTCCTTGATGTTCCAAATCTTGAGCTTTATTTCTAAGCTCCTTGATCTTGCAAAGAACAACAAAGATAACTTTCTTCCACTCTATATAATTAAATAAACATATCTACCTATGAATATTGAATGACAATATACAAGTAGATGTGAAAGTACACATACTTGAAGGAAATAGGCCAAGTATATTAATTTGAGAACCAAAAGTATATACTTACAATGTGAGTTTGAAGATGCAACCACTCCTCATCCAACCCTTTGCATGAAAAATATAAGACCAAAATAATGGTGTTATTAATGATTTCTTCCTCCCCTTCCCAATGGAAATGCTTCCAATTTATAGGCATGAGAAGTACAACTACCATGAGAAAATGAGGTATATGGATGAGTATAGAGACCCTTGAGGTTTGGATCAGATCTTAAGGTGAATACCAAGCATGAGGGTTGAACATAACTAACCCAATCTGAGAGAGATGACCCATAGAATTTGGTGGAGAAGATCCCCCTCTTTCCTCAACAAGAATGGCGCTCCCCCATAGTGAGATACAGGGCACCATCCTAGCAATGGTGCTCCTCTAACATGGCATAAGGGAAACCATGGCACTCCTCCAGTATGGCCATGAGGGTGCCACCCTTCATAAATGCTAAAAAATAAGTTGAATTTCCAAGGAAAGGAGGTGTTTCGACTGTTAATGATGGGGATTTTCTCTCTAAAATGATTTGGAGGTTGTGACAAATGTTTCTAAGGTGTCGATTGAGTTGCAACACTTACAAAAAATGCATGAAGCATGTTACAACACTTGCGATGGTTTAGGTGTGACACTTAGAATGTGAATCTTGCGCCACATGCGACACTTAAAACATGATGTTTGTACCACGTGCGACACTTTATATGCAAGTGTGGAATTTTGATGTGTAACACTATCCACTACTATCCAAAGGGTCTTATTCAGAGAGGATGGCCGCATACAACAATTAACTAACTCCTAGGTAGTCCAAAGTAGAGAGGTTAGGGTAGGGCCCTAAAATGCCCTCCCCCTTCAAAAGAAGCATTGTCCTCAAGGTTCAGTATGAGGAAATTGCTATATAATGATGGCTAGTTCCCATGTGGCATCTTCAGGCTACATATTTTTCCACTAGATTAGTACTTCACAGACCATGTGCTAGTACAATTGAAACTCTATGGTATCCAAAATTTCTTCTAATTGGAGCCAAATGGAGGCTTCTCCATCAATTTCTAGTAAGTTGGCTTTCACCTTACACTTCATTCCCAGAACCTTCTTCAAACAAGATACATGAAATACTATATGGATCTTGGATTGGGCTAGAAGAGCCAACTTGTAGGCGACTTGTTCAATGTGTTGGATGATCTCATAAGGTTGATAGAACTTTGGTTCTAATTTATGAGTTGTTTTATCATTGAGTGATGTTTGTTTATATGGGGTCATTTTAGTAGCTCAATGATAATATGTATTGTACCACCATTTTGCAAGGGTAAGCCATTGTTCACATTGGTGTGGTTTTTCAGAATAAAAGCATCGCAAATAGGTTTCTAAGAACTTGTTGACCACTTTACTTTGACTATATTTTTGGGGATGATATGTAATGCTCATGTATAGTTGAGCACCTTGAAGTTTAAACAAATACTGCCAAAATTTGTTGGAGAAGGTAGGGTCCCAATGTGAGATAATGGAAGCGAGCATGCCATGTAACTTAAAAATATGATCCATGAAGACTTGTGCAGTTGCGGAGGGGCTAAATGGATGTGATAAGGAAAAAAAATGAACATATTAGGAAATATGAATGACTACCACCATGAAAACTATTTTTTTTCCCACCCTTAGGAGTCCCACTATAACATCCATAGAGATTCCATCCCATATATGTGTTGGGATCGATAGTGGTTGCAATTATCCTAGCATCTTTATGTCTCACCTTTGTTTCTTTGGAAAGTGTCACAAGTTTCTACGAAATTATGGAATTCTATTTTCATTCCTTCCCAAAAGAACAAGCACTTAGTTCTTTCATATGTTTTATAAAAGCTAGAGTGACCTACCATAGGTGATGAATGCAATTCCTCTAATCCCCTTTGTTTTAAGGTATACTTATTTATCATAGAAATGCATCCTTTATCTTACTGAATCCTTTGGATCGGTTGAATGATAGTTTCATTTGTCAACCATTCTCAATGGGATTCCTCAAGACAAACTAGAATAGGTAAAGAAAAGGCAAAGAGGGATCCATCCTTGTCAAAATTCTAGGATAAAGCATCAACCACCAAATTTTATTTACCCTTCTTATATATAATCTCATAATCATACCCTAACATTTTAGTGACCCACTTATACTACTCTGGTGATGATAACCATTGTTTGAGAAAATAATTTAGATTACAATGATCAATTTTGGTCTAGAAATATCACTCTGTCAGATATGGATGTCAGGTATCCACTACATGAAGGATGGCCATCATTTCTTTCTCATATGTAGATTTACCCAAATTTTGGGCACACAACTACTTACTAGTGAATTCCAAGGGGTGTCCTTCTTGTAGCAAAATTGTTCCAATATCTCTACTTGAGGCATCACATTCGAAGATAAAATTCTTAGTACAATTTGACACTTCTAATACTGGAGTAATGCACATGGAATATTTTAAATATAATAAGGCTTGCTTAGTTTCTTCTCTCCATACAAAGGAATTCTTTTTTAGCAAGGATGTTAGGGGGATAACAATTTTTCCATATTTTTTTTACAAACTTCATGTAGTAGCTAATAAGTCCTAAGAACCCGCACATGCTCTTCATTGTCTTGGGTCGAGGAAACTCTTGCATAGCCACAAATTTCTTGGGATCTACTCATATTCCATACTTAATAACAATGTTCCCTAAGTATTCAACCTTTGAAGCCCCAAAAGAACATTTGGATAGTTTCAAGAATAGTTGTTGGCCATGCAAGAGTTGCAAAGCTTGATCGACACACTCTATGTGAGAATCCTATATTTTGTTGTAGATCAAGATATCACCAAAGAATACCAGCACAAAACTGCATAGAAAGGGTTAATTTTTTTTATTCATGAGGCTTTGGAAGGTAGATGGAACATTGTAAAGGCCAAGGGCATCACTAAAAATTCATAATGACCATCATGTTTGCATAAATATATCTTTATAATGTCAACCTCTTTCATATATATTTGGTGGTATCTAGAATGCAAGTCAAATTTGGTGAAAAACTTGGCTCCACGAAGTTCATCCAATAGATAACCAATAACTAGGATGAGGAATTTTTCTTTGATGCCTAATTTATTGAGAGCCTAAAAATCAAGACACAATTACTGATTTCCTTCCTTATTTAATACCATGACCACCAGTGATGAGTAGGTAATGGTATTGAGATGTATAAACCCAACCTGCAATAGTTCCCGAATGATCTTTTTCATTTTTATTCTTCTATGTAAATGGGTGTCTATAAGGATGCACATTGGGTGGTAGACTACTATGAATCAGTGGAATACCATGTTCTTGCTCTGCTCATGAAAGTGGTAACATGTCCTAGGGAATTTCAAATACTTTTTGATATTTGGAGAGGATCAACTACAAATCAAGGTCAATCTCTTGATGGGGGGACGTTTCCACTACTTGAATGGCATTGAATTATGTGATAATGCCTAAGTTGTATTTCTTCAATTTAAACTTGTCCATGCAAATTATAGGTGATAATTTAAGGGGAACTAGATGTAAACCCTTTAAGGGTATGTTTATGCTCTTAGTGAAGCTCATATATAAATCCTTGAAATTCATGGTGATAGGTTCGAAAGCGGGTAGCCATTCTGCCCCAAGAACTACATCATAACCACCCATATCAATAGAAAACATGTGGGTTTTAAGATGATACTCACCCATTTGGATTTTCAAATTTTCACGTCATCCACCTGATTTCTTCATACCACCATTAGCAATAATAATCTAAAAACTAGGTATAGAACATACATAACAAAGGGTTTCCATGGCCACTCTCCTATGAATAAAATTGTGGGTGTTTTTGATATCGATCGATGCAATCACTTTGGATTTCTTGATATAACTAATCAACGTCAATGTCTGGGGTGTCAAGAAATTAGATAAGGCATGGAGATAAATTTGGGGTTCCTTGCAAGGAGATGGAAAATTGTTTTCTTCATCCAATAGAGTGGTGGCATCATCCAAATCAAGTTCAAGAGTGTCTTCAATGGATGTGCCTTCTAAGTGTTCTTTTGGAGAGGCATTCATTTGAAATAATTTGTGTTCTTTACATTTGTGCCCTTTGAAATATTGCTCATCACAATTATAGCAAAGGAAGAGGCTTTAGCATTCTACCATATCTTTTAGATATAAATTGTGGATTTTGATTGGCTGTAAGTTAGAGGAGATGGGGGTAGTTTCCACAGGGGGGCTAGGGAGAGTAGAGAATACATTTCTCCTGGTTTGTGCATTGATCACCATATCAACTTATTTAACTCTGTCACAAGCTTCCAACCATGTTTTTGGGTGCTACAACATGACATGTGTTATATCAATTTGTTCCACACTCCATGAATTGTGCTTTGATGGACTTCCCTTTTCTTGAAAAGACTTAATTTCCCTATTGTGGCTCATCCAGAATCAAAAATTAAAAATTGTGTACATATACGCGGGCTACATTTAGAAAAATTGTGTATGTAGGTTGCTCCATTAGAGCCCGTGTACATTGGGTTTTGTGCTCAAAAATTAAAAAATATGTCAGGTTTCCATGCCAAGTCATAAGATCTATGATCCTTGAGCTTCCATGGCATCTAAGCCCGAGGTCCCGGATGTGTGTCATGATAACACACTATAGCATTTGTGAGACACCAAAAGATTCTCACCCACTCATGGGGTACACCCACAACCTACCTCTGCATAGCCTCTAGTAGATCCTCCACCTGGACCATATGAATCCTATGCGCCAGATGTGATAGGTTTCCCTGAATGTTCTAAAGAACTCTCTTTGCATCCTCACTGACCATATCCTCTCCTTGTACCCTACATAGATGTTGTGGGTATCCGTCTGGTCATCATGGACCTACATATGAGTAAAATAAATAAACGTTAATATATGATACCATACAAAAATATTTATGCTTTTGTTTGCATTTATCAAATCGAAAAACACAAAAAAAAATGAAATATACAAAAATCAAAATTATCACTAATCTCTCCAAAGGAAGATCCTGTTGGTAATGGCATGTCACGATCCCCTCATAGGGATAGTCATTGATGGAAATAATTTTTCATCACCACTAGTGAAATAACTCATTGTTGTAGGGGGTTGGCACCCTACGAACTCCCAAGCGCCTCATCACCTCGATCCACCAGGACATGGATGGATTGTGTAGACCACGTGGATGGATTTATACTCTAGGGATAAAAGATGGAATCCACTCAAAGAAAAAACTACATAAAATGGATGCAAACCTAAAGCTCCTCATCCTCCAAAGTTTGCAATCATTAAGTTGGCTCTTCATGTTGGCCAGTAGTGAGGTGCATCAATAGTAAATTGTGGGTCTCAAGCACTCCACAACATAGAACATGAGAGAACTTGACACTTGATTCAATGAGGCCAATCCTAATATTTGTGTGAGTACTAAGATGATTATATTCAGAGTCAGGTTCTCAATCGCCTTAATAGGGAGTTGGCTCCCCACTTTCTCTATGTCTGCAATGGAGTAGGTGGCAATGTAATCGTTCATAGACCTCCCACCTCCATCCCCTCGGGCCTTGATATTTTCCATCTCGCCTCAGCAAGACAACCCTGTGATAAAACATATGTCGTTCACCTCAATCCTTAATGGTTTCCCATTGAGATTGAAGTCCTCGATCTCCAGATCCCAGTAGTTTATCAATGTTTGGAGAAACCTTACTTGGGCCCTCATTCCTTTTATGGCTCAAAACTTATAGATCCCACATATTTGTAAATCTTATTGGGCCCTCATATCTCTTTCTACTACAACATCAACCTCCTTGTGCTCCCTCTCTCTCGATCCAATCACCATCTTGCAAAGGAAACATCAAATTTCGAGTCACATTTTATTAAAAACCTTATTCACGGAGTTATACACGGGCTACAATTATAAAATTCGTGTATAGGGATCAATATACGCATGCAATATTCACTTTTCCCATGTACATGGGTTCGTATATGTGGCTCTATGAACTATATCCTGCATACACCCTAGTTTCGACCTTACGACCTCCAAAACTAAAAAATTGAATACTAAATCTAAAACTTAAACCATGGAAATGGAAGAGTACATGATGAGCACTTAATTGGTCCAAACGGTTTCCAATTTCGTTGACCATAGCTCCCAGAATCATCATTGGAATATTGTGGGTAAAATGGCCTCAAAAGAACTATGTGGGTAAAAAACTCGAATGACATGGTAAAACTTATTATTTTTACTATTTGTAGAAAAGTGTTATCCACTTTATATAGCTTTTACCCTATTTTTCCTATTTTTGAGACCATATGGACTAATTGTGCAGTGTAAGACCTAGTTTGAAGTGGTTTGTCCAAGGTTTAATGGATTTCTGGCATTCTTTAGCCCGTTTGTGCCTCCGACAGGTATATACCATCACTGGCATATAGGATAGGTTCTCACCCCTCTTTGCATTTTTTCATCATCCTATGGCCACGATTCATATTCCCTAGGTACAAACCCATTTTTTAGCAATATGGAACTTTCTCGTTGTCGCTAGAAGTGTCGTTATTAAGTGGTAGAGATCACCTGCCAAACATGGGTACCCTACTTAGAACACTTTTTCCATTTGGTGCCCATGCTGAAGTTACTCCATAGGTTAGAGAGTCCCTTATATTCCTCGTATGACTTCGTGTTGGAACCTCATTACTCTTACTCAATCTAATTCTAACCACTACCTATGGGACTATCGCTGAGTCTTAGTTAAGCTCTTACCCGACTCCTTAAAAAACAAAAAGATTGTCGAGTGAACTTGTCTCTTTCACACTCATTAAATGGATTTGAAAGGACATCTATTTCGGTATAAGTTTAACCATTTTCTAGACCAAATAGACTACTTACGAAAAATGAATACTCTAGTAACCATTGGCTATAAGAGTTCTCCTTGGGACTAAATCTATGAAAAAAAACACTTATGGAGTTAAGTCGTGATTGCATCTCATTATCATGATTGCATCGTTGAGCCTAATGTCGGCTCCCTCTTTCTCTTTATAATCCTCTTTCCCCAACAATTCTCAACATTATCCAAGCAGTGTCATTCATATGTCTTTTGCAACTTGACACCCTTGTAACCTAAGAGGAAACATCCCCCCGAGTGTCCATGTCCCACATGTGTTTCGTTGCATTAATCATAGGTATGTTCCCTTGCTTGGAACTAGTTTTCTTATTTGCGACACTAGTTTCCTCTTGTATCATAACATTTCTTTTACTATGAAAAAACAAATAAAGAAGGGAGGGAAAATAATATTATCTCCTATCGGCAGCAGTCATATTGCCTTTGAACAGAGCACAAATTCTTGAGTCCATTCATCCAAGGTTTGGGTTTATCATGGCCTTAGAAAGCTGAGCTCGTTTCTTAGAGTTTACTCCTCTTAATGGTTATTCTTCTAGTCCCCATAGAGAGTTTGTTGTTGCCTCCCATGTCACAAACTTTTGTCAATGATTTTTGCTAAGTCTATGCTTCATGGATTATCCATCTGTCTCATGCTCTTGTTCAAAAAAATTCTAAGCATGTGTTGGCCATTTCTTAGAATTCTCGACTTTGCATGTCGGCCAAACCTTATAAGTGAATCTCAGAATCACATGTAGTTGTTTTCCTACCTTGCACCCTAGGCCTACTTTCATCATTGGTAGGTGACCTTCAACCTAACAAATGGCATCTCTCCATTGGTCGTTGACTAGGGGGTTTCCCTTATGTTCAAAGGAAATAAATCTATTCACAAATTGGGATTCGTGCAGTGTCTTGGATTCCATTAGACCCTATTGGTGGTTTCCTTGTCTTTGTCGGCAATTTTCATTATTGGCTTCTATTCAGAGGGTCTCTTTCGTGTACTACTTGCATCTGGTGCACATTAGAGATGCACATGGTTGTTGGTTCGTGCACATCCTATTCATCTGAGTTCCTCCTAATCATCAAGCTATGGATTTGTACCTCGTGTTGGATGATGATAGATTCCTTAATGCTCTCCTTTCAACAGGTCTCATTCCATCGACTCCATCTCATCTATTATGGAATCAAGATCTAGAGTCATAAGAGTACCTAGAGGCTTGCATTCACCAGTGGCAGGTTCTCCTGCCAGTTCTCCCACCATCGACAGTTGGGAATACATCAATGTCCCATGATCGATGTATTCTTCAAGTGTTCAACCTCAACACATTTATTCACACTTGTTGAATTGACTCAGTTCCTTGACACCTACTTTCATTATTGATGGGTTGTCTCACATTTGTTAATGATATACCTCAATGATCGATAATCAAACGAAGCCTCATTGTGTTTGAATTCAACTCTTTTATTCACATGATGAAGACTTGCACCTTCAACGGATTGTGTAGAAGACCTCCAGCTCACAGTAGCACCATCCTATATCTTTTGTTGTCTTCCATCGGACCAATACCTATATGAGTTCAGTGATCATGGAAGATGAGATTGTACTATATTGCATACAGATATCTTCAACTGATTTTGAGACTGGACTCCACTGTGTTTTATTCGTGACTATGACCACCTATGACATATGGCTACTTTGTATTTCCTATTCATGCCCATGAACAACTATTTGTTATATATCCACATGGATCTGTAGTGTACTACAGATTGGCATCCATGTGTACAAAGTCAATATGGATTGTAATATTCTCACGGGTGACTAGTTCTTCCAGCTCGGTCCTCACTACTCCACTTCTGGGAATTATAATGTATTTTGGCCATCGTACTCCACCTCTGGAATTATAATGTATTTTATTATCGCTATCGCTTCCTCTAACCTCACATATTAGGAGCTGCCTATTATAGCAATTTTTGCCACATTCTATGCATTATGCTTTGATGGTCTTCCCTTTCCCTCAACAAACTCAATTTCCCTATTGTGGCTCATCCATACAAAAATTTAAATTTTGTACATATATGTGCTAAAGTTGCATTAAACTCGCATATATTCATGTTGCTCCATTACATCCCACATACATCGGGTTTTTCTCAAAAATTAAAAAATATGTTGAGTTTCCAGCGCCAAGTCATGAGATTTATGATTCTTGACCTTCCATATACTGGAAACACTCTGACTCGACCCATCAAGTCCATTTGGAGGCTATGAATTGATCCATATACAATCCTTGAGGATATTCATCATTGAGAGCAAAGACACTCTGGAGAAATTTCACCTCATATTGAGTCTACATCCCTTTGTCCTTGAAATTATGAACTTCTTTTGTGTTCATCCCCCAAGCTCTTCCTATCTTGAGAAGGTGAAACTCAATTACTCCTACTACTTGTGAGCTTGCCTTTGTGGAGGATTGAATTTGTGAATGCCCAGGAGGAGGGACTTATTTTCTTGATTCTGATATGTGTCGAAAAAGAAGTTTGTCACCTATGTACTTTTGTTGATTACATTAACATAAATACTCTTTTGTTGTCCAATTATATGTTGCAAATATTTGTATTACTTTCCATGGGCATATTTGTTATACATGTTAATGGATTATGCTAGTTTATATGCTAACATTTCATATAACTCCCATATGCTTGTGTATCTTGGATGTTAAGGACAAGTTGCAAGTATCAAGCGTTGGATTGTGAGCTCAACCGTGGTCTTCTTCGGACGTTTGTAAGAGGTAGGCTTCTAGCCTTCCTTTTGTTAGCATTTCCATTTGTCTGGCATACTTAAGATTAGAGTTGATTTATGGGTGTCGTTTCATTTGTTGTGGTTTACCCCAAGCCATAGAGAGATTTTCCTCGTAACAATATGTGCTCTAATTTATTCCTTCAGACCATTTATGAAACATTGTTTAAAAATTGAATCAGATAGGTCCTTTGTGTGAATTTCCAATTGCTCAAAGGAGGAAATACAGTCCATAACTGTGTTGATTTGACATAATTTTGTCAAGAGTCTCAAATAGTGAATGTCACTTTCAAAATGAGCATAAAGGACTTGCACAAATTGGGTCCATGAAATGTAGCTTTTATAAGATTTCTTATACCATTGCCACCATTGTCGATGTTTTAAATCCAAATATAAGACCCCCAATTTTGGTTTTTGTAGGTCATTAGTGATTCTATGGAAAGAGAAATAGTGTTCTATTTGGGTAACCCACCCCGAAGGATCAAAACCATCAAATTTGTTCATGTCAACCTTTGGAAAATGGTGCCACGAATTGTGATCCCAAAAGTGTGGGCAGGGGTTACCTGGAAAGAGCGCGTGAGTAGCCTGCACTTCATTGGTCAGGGAATCCTCCTCAGTTGGGTTAATGTTTGGATTTGGTATATCAATATTCAAGTGGGCACTTAACACCACCAACACATGGCCTTGTTTTTCCATTATGTCGTTAATACCTTTGAGTGAATACTTAATGCTAGAAACCCTAGCTTCAAGTGGTTGGTTATGAGCAAGTCAAGCCTAGTTTTTGTTCTCTGTGTTGGCCATGTTTCACATTTGGACCATGGTACCACCAAATATTTTCTGGAAGTGTTGTTTTCCACTTATCTCATTGTGATCAATGACTTGTTCATATATGCCATGAGTCACTATACTATCAATTCCACACAAAAAGCGTTACTTGAGAGGTAGATCCAAGAGATCAACATGACACACGAAATATTTTGAGATGGGTCGCTTGAAATGGTTTTAGAAAATCCCATTCTTTTCAATGCTGGTAGGAATATTACTCCTTGAATATCATTGCACAAACATAATTTCCAAATTCCTTATCGATGCAAAGATGTAGGAATTCTACTGGCCAACTACAAAGGCTAGGGTTTGCAGGGTTCTAAGGACAAAGGAATGTCAAGTGCTATAGATCTTTGATATATCAGAGGGTTTCCAAAAATATTTTTTGGTTGAATATTTCACAACACCAACTAAGGAGGATAGATTGTACTCTCAATCGCACTGCCCGATACCTTGGTATACTTGATTGTTTTTCTTTATGTAGTATAGCAACAAGACGACTACAAGTTTATGTAAAACTGGTTTTAAGTATGCCTAAAGGGATTTCGATATACTAGAGGCTAGGTGGAAGACAATTCCATATACATGTGTTGTTTGATGTGGTACTACTTGAAGGGGTACCAACAAAGGTTACAAGGGTGTCCAACTAGGTGACACGACTTATATTTTATGTGTGTATTCTTCCCCAACCGTAGTTTTTCCCACCGAACATTAGATCTTTGTGTTATTTAAAGACTCCAAAACACATATTATCTAGCCTAAAAATAATTTGTTAAACATTGGAGGCATGCTAGCTCAGGAAAGAGCTCTAATACCACTTTCAATGTTCCTTAACCCTTAAACTTGAAGCAAAACATGGTATATAGAGAATATAATTGCAAAAAACTACATACAATAGACAATAAGATGAAATATGCCAAGATATTGTTGTATTATGATAATTAAATGAAGGAAAACAATGTTCATTTTCCTCTTAAGGTGGGGCGACCTTTCACTGAGCAAAGCTTCAAATGCAACAACACATGATAAAAATTCCATAGCCTCCTATTTCTTTGAATAGATTCTCAATAGAAAAATTATAACTACTTGTGGTCCCATCACTAATGGGCACCAACTACCTAGTGGGCCTTATAAAGTGGACACTTTTACCTTAAATAACTATCCACTACTATCTAATAGCCTTATCAAAGAGGATGGATGCATACAACAATTGACTAACTCCTAGATAGTCTAAAGTAGAGAGGTTAGGGTAGGACCCTAACAATCTCCTTCTATTATCAAAATTTTAAAACTCATGCATTGACCAATTTTCAATCCTTTTTAAAGATCCATCGTCACTTCTCCATTATTTTGTACACATCAAACTAATGAGTCTCATGCTTCATTATATAAAGAACCCTCATATCCTTGCATAACTTAGCTTGAGTCCCTTTTTAAAGTCCATCAAAATTAATCTTAACATTAAGGAGGAGTAGGTGAAAACTATACAATTAGGGATTTGGTTAATGCTAAGACACGTGAATGTATTAGAATGTCAATTCCCCAAAAGTGAGGTTATAATCTTCCTTATGGATGCTCAACAATTTCTCTTATTTCCAAGCTTAAAAAAAATGTGATCTCTATAATATTACTTGTGCTTTTCTTCTAAACAAATAGAATTTGTTTTATTTGCACATTAAAAATCCATCGATTTTTTTATATCTTCCATGTCATAAATTCTGACATTGGATTTTAAGCTTAACCTCTAGTCATTATATGAAATTATTCTTTTTCTAATAAAAAAAAGTAAAGAGTGTTACATTTATGTACAGTGCATAAAATTAGAGAAAAAATAATTCAATGGAAAAAAATATAATGATAATATAAATACATATAATATTAAAAAGAAGTTCATAAATTTACATTTAAGTTTATTTGACTATTAAAATTTAGTAAAGTGTACAAACTCTATCCACTTATAGATTTGAACTTATAACCTTAAAAAAAATATATATTCTTAATCATTAAACTCATTCAAACTTTAGATAAATACACATAACATTAAAAAAAAAACTAAAAAATCTACATTTTTAATATATTATTTTAAATAAAATTTGATGGCAAACCTTACCCATTATATAAAATCATTTCTCTCCTTCCTAATTAAATGACTATATACACAACCTAGAGCGAAATTATGACACCCATACTGCCACATATGAGAATATCATTTCCTTCTTTTGGACGTATCTATCTTTGCTGCAACTCGCTCTATAAATGGGTTCCCATCTCTCTGAAAACCTCATTAGCCACGATCTTCACTTTTCCAACTCTCAAAACCAATGAAACCGCGAGTTATCGTTGTTGTCCCTTTTCAATGCAATATTGATGAATCAGTATCTATAATCCGTTCATTTTTCATATTTAATTCCCGGATCAATACTACTGTTCAAGGAGGACATTTGAAGAATCAGCCCAAAAGATCACTGATTTACATTCGCCAATTTCCGGGAAGCTAATTTCAATGAGCAAACCATGGCAAACGCACATCAGGAAAAGAAAAACGAATATTGGCATCCTGACGGAGAAGACATTTTGAAACCATGTTACGATTCTGAGCTCCTAAAACCCTAATCCCGAACGAGTACTTCCAATGGCAGGATGATAATACCATTAACAAATGGAAAGAGGAAAATCGGATCGTGTGTTGGACTAATGCGTCATGTCTGCCAATCTGCCACTAGCACTGTCAAAGCACAAGCCAATGCCCACAATATGTCCTTCGAGGACTTCAGAAGGCTTTGTGAACAGGACCAAACTCTGGATTTCTCTACATATGTTTCACCCTTGCAGTGCTGCATTCAGAACAAGGCTTTACCAGAGGGCAAATTAATACATGCCCATATTAATGCTAGAGGGGGTTTTATGTCACAGACGTTGGTGTTACGCAACACGCTTATTAACATGTATGCCAAGTGCGGGAGCTTGGTAGACGCTCGCAGAGTATTCGACGAAATGCCTCAACGAGATGCCTGTTCATGGACCCTCGTGATTTCATCTTATTCACGCCATGGATTTGCCGAGGAAGCATTGTCACTGTTTCACCAAATGCGAGACACAGGTATCAAACCCAACGAATTCACCTTTTCCAGCATTCTCACGGCATGTTCAAAGTTAACAGACTTGGAACTGGGTATGGAGATCCATGATGAAATAAGCACGACTGGATTTGATACTCATGTTTTCGTGCAGAGTGCCCTTGTAGACATGTATGCTAAATGTGGCAGTATAGAGAAAGCACGTAATGTGTTTGACAAAATGCATCAACGAGATGTAGTGTCCTGGACAGCAATGGTTACAGGATATGCACACAATGGGCAAGTTGATGAAGCCCTGAAGCTCTTTCGGCAAATGCCCGTGCGGAACACAGTCTCTTGGTCGGCAATGATTTCAGGATATGTGCAAAATGGGTATGCTGTGGAAGCCCTGAAGCTTTTCCAGCAAATGCAAGTGGAAGGCACGGTGCCAGAGTCAAAAACTTTGGCCTGTGTTCTCTCGGCATGCACTGAGTTGGCTGCTCTGGATCAGGGTAGGCAGATCCATCAAGAAGTAATTAGAAGGGGATATCAGTTTGATCTCTTTGTGTCAAATGCACTGGTTGACATGTATTCGAAATGTGAGAATATAGAGAATGCACGCAATGTCTTTGACAAAATATCGGAACAAGATGTGGTCTCGTGGACGTCTATGATTGCAGGATATTCACAGAATGGATTGGGAGAGGATGCCCTGAAACTTTTTCAACAAATGCAACAATCAGGAGTAAGGCCAAACTCAGAAACCTTTGCCAGCATTCTCCCAGCATGCGCTGATTTGTGGACTCTCGAACAGGGCATGGATCTCCATGGAAAAATAATTAAAAGTGGATTTGAGTCCGATGTCTTTGTTGTGAGTGCCATTGTTTACATGTATGCAAAGTGTGGGAGAATCCAGAATGCACGTTATGTTTTTGATAAAATGCATCAAAGAGATGTTGTATCCTGGTCGGTCATGATTGCCGGGTATGCACATAATGGACAGGGAGAAGAGGCTTTAAGGCTTTTCCAAGAAATGCAACCATCCTGTGTGAAGCCAAACTCAATGACCTTTGCAAGCCTTCTTTCTGCTTGTGCCAACTTGGCAGCTCTAGAACATGGTATGGAGATCCATGAAAAAATAATTACAATTGGATTGCAGTTTGATCTTCTGGCGACAAATGCTCTGATAGATATGTATGCAAAATGTTCGAGATTGGCATGGGCATGCAATCTTTTTGACAGAATGCAACAACGGGATGTTGTATCCTGGACAGCAATGATTGCAGGGCATGCACAGAATGGGCAGGCATGTCAGGCTCTGAAAATCTTCCAGGAAATGCAATTGGCAGGTATGAAGCCAAATGCAAAGACCTTCGCCGGTGTTCTCCCTGCATATGCCAATCTGGCAGCTCTGGAACAAGGTAAAGAGATCCATCAATGCATAATTAAAAGGGGATGGCAATCTGATGTCTTTGTGGCAAATGCTCTCATAGACATGTATGCAAAATGTGGGAACATAGGAAAGGCACATGATTTATTTGACAGCCTACATCAACGAAATGTCGTCTCCTGGACAACAATGATTGCTGGATATGCCATGCATGGCTATGGCAAGGAGGCCCTCAAACTCTTCGATGAAATGAAACACTCTGGTATGGCGCCGAGCCACATCACCTTACTTTGCGTTTTGTCTGCTTGCCGCCATGCAGGTCTAGTGGATGAGGGTCGTAGATATTTCAATTGCATGGATGAATGTTATAATATCAAACCTTCATTGGAACACTATAGTTGCATGGTTGACCTTCTTGGCCGTGCTGGGTACTTTGAGGAAGCCCAAGACTTTATCAACAAAATGCCAATAAAACCTGATGTTAATGTGTGGAGGTGTTTGCTTGGTGCCTGCAGAATACATAACAATGTAGAGCTTGGAGAATGTGTAGCAGAAAGCCTTTTTGAGTTGGAACCTAAAAATGCTTCACATTATACTCTGCTCTCAAATATCTATGCTGCAGCTGGAAGGTGGGGAGATATTGAAAAGGTCCGAAAAATGATGAAAGACAGAAGAGTCATAAAAACACCTGGATGTAGTTGGATTGAGGTCAATAAGAAAGTGAATGTTTTTCTCACAGGTGACCAAGCACACCCACAAATAGATAAAATTTGTGTAGAATTGGAGAAATTGTCCATGGAAATAAAGGCTGCCGGCTATGTTCCTGACACAAGAAATGTGCTGAATGATGTAGAGGAGGAGCAGAAGGAACAAATTCTTTGCCACCACAGTGAGAAGCTGGCAATTGCATTTGGGCTACTAAACACATCCATTGGAACAACTATTCGGGTAATCAAGAACCTTAGAGTATGTGGTGATTGTCATACTGCAGCCAAGTTCATCTCCAAATTTGTTGCACGAGAAATTATTGTGAGGGATGTGAGCCGTTATCACCATTTCAAGGATGGAGAGTGTTCTTGTGGGGATTACTGGTGATGCTATGTTAAACAGGCCATTAATATTGGTTTGCATTATAACGAGCCCAGGAATTTGGGCACTGAGAGAGCCTAGGGTATGTTCTTGACCTCCCTAGATTCGGGTCAACGTTTGGAAATAGGTCAATATTTGGAAATATCATTAGGGAGTAAGTTATGATATTCATCAGTCATCTAACAGAATAGTCTATTGCCATGTTTATTTAATTCTTACAAGGTTTTTAATGGCTAACCCTGGAGCAAACCAGTCTACCTCCAAATAAATAAGAAGGGTTTCAATCTTGAATGCTAAGGGACTTCAAGTAAACTACCTAAGAGTTGGTATGGAGAATACTTCCTCTCAAATTAAAATTTGCATTACTGCAAAAATAAGACTTCAAAATTACAGACATAGACCTCATGCTTGAAGCATATTTACGTGGTAACAAAAACTGGAGGGCCTCAATTAGATCCTGCAGTGCTCTCTATAAAAAATTTCAAAAGGAACATAGATAGAAGTCTAATCTCATAGTGTCACTGATATATTCTACCACATGATTGTGATTGCTTCCCCATTGTGTTGCTCTCTACAAAAAATTTCGAAAGGAACATAGATAGAAGTCTAATCTCATAGTGTCACTGATATATTCTACCACATGATTGTGATTGCTTCCCCATTGCGATCCTCGTCACGGACTATGGTCTTGAGAGCCAAAATTTTGTACAAGGGAAGTTGATGTGCCCACCAATGAAGACACGTATAAATCCAACTAGTTTTGGACTGACTGAAGTCGACTGTCAATGATGTTTGCAAGTCCTGCCTGAATCTGGATGGTTTCATCCACCCAGGTCCATTATGCATAGGGTTGGGTTAGATCTGTAATAATCTTGCATGTGCAATTGAAGAAACAATCTGTCTCAACATGCCTTCTGGTTCACCTTCTTACAGTGCCAAAGTTTTGAGAAGGCAATCATCCAAATATCTCAACAATACCCCTCTCTTCAAATTTTCCATGTATTCATTGAAGGTAGCTCTAACAATTAGCTGCATTCTTGCTCTACCCCTGCTCACTATTTTGGCCTTTGCTCACAGTGCTTTCTTTATCATGTATCCCTTCTTTGCACCTACATTTCCCACCTCAATTTAATTTAAATATTAAAGTCCATTAGTTGCCACAAATGGCCAACGGGACTCAAAAAAGTACAAAGCTGAGTAATCATCGGGAGTGCTAAAGCATCTCAATTAGAACTATAAAAGAAATAAAAGGGTACAATGAGAATGCCAAAATAGATACTAAAGAACCCAACAGAACAAAATGGGCGAGGCTATGTGGGACACTGAGGAAGAAGTTCAAAGCCAACAAAATTGTCAACCATCAACTTTTCTAACATTCAATGCCCAGAGCAAGTTTACAATGCGATTCAGTCATCCATTGGTTCCGTGCCATGAAGTCTACACTACCTAACTAACCTAGAATTAGAGTCTTTCTTAGGATGCCTCTTGTGATTGGAACCATCTGGAGGTTGGAAGTGAGGTGTTCAGCTTGGAGTTAGTGATGTAAGGATATCTTTCTCTACAATTTTTCTGTCAGACGTGATGCATCTTACAAAGGAGATGGGCGATACATCTTTAATCCTTGTCTTATATGAAAATCCTCAAGAACCCATGGCTGTTTGTAAACAATGATAATGATCACAAAGTTCATAATATATGGGGTATCTAAAAATGAAACAGTGTTTTGACTTAGGTTCCTACATACAAAGTCTAGAAGTGCAATCCTTCCTTCGAAGAAAATAATCTGTTTCTATGTCTAGTTGATGGGAACATACCCAAAATTGGGCTAGATGTATTCTCAGGCTACAAGGCTGCTATAACCTGGTATACCTTAGAGTGCAATTGAGTTTGTTCTTGAAGTGAATGTAGGTGTTAAAGTAGTGATGAAATTTTGGAGTTAGGGGCTATTTTGGTTTAGTCTATGTGGCTTTCAAGTGGACTTTGTGGATCTTTGTTTTGATACCTATATTAATATCCCTTTTACTGAGTTATGCAAGAGCTTGAAAAGATTAAACTTAGAAGTGCGCCAAAGGTAAGTGAGATGAAGGCAATTAATGGAATAAGTGAAAGCACATAAGATAAAGTGTGGGCATGATAAAGGTTAAGAACTCTGGAAATGTAAGCACATGCATGATATAGGAAATGACACGATAAAGAAAAGTGCAAGGAGTATGATGTTAATAGGAGCATGTCAAAGTTTGAGCACGGAAGCATGCATCGGGTGGGGAAGCGCATGGCATGGGAAGTGCAATGAGGAAAACATATGATGAGTGTGATGTGCACATCAAGGGAAGATGAAAGGTTGTCGAAGAAGTCGGAGTAACATGCACATATATATGAGGTTCTCGATGAAGGTGAAGAGTCAAAGACGGAAGCTGAAACAACATGAAGGAAGAAAAATTGTTTGAGGAGGTTGGATGGCCAACCAATGTAGGAATAAATAGGATGGCAACCATGAGTATTGGATTGTCCAGTCATAGCAGGATTTATAGAGTTGCAGTGATCTAGGCATAGAGCCAAGACTAGAGCACTAAGGTGTAGATTGTATTTTGTACATGTGTTATGTATTTTAAATAATGAGAATGAGTGGGCATGTGGCCACCTTGGATGCCCTCTCCTGAAATTTTGACCTAAGCTTGGTATGTTTAGTATTTTTGAAAAGCTTAGGTTGGATATTGTTAGTGGTTGTCAACTGCTCAATTTTTATGGCTTTTGTTAAGAAAGAAAAAAATTGCCAAGTCTCATCTTCTATTAAAGTCCCCTTAAATTCTTTGGTAAAAAGATGGGCTGAAGTCCTTCATGGTGTAAAGTTTTTCTTAGATACCGAAGTCTTGAGCCGAAGTTCCTTTTCTTAAGTCTTTTGGATAGTTTCTCTACCCCTAAGTCACCCCCACTTTCCCTTCCCCTTGGAGTGGAAGGTGAAGGGCATGCACATTCCTTTATTTTCCATCTATGCCTTACCCCTCCTTTCCTTTCCTTACTCCATCCCCCATCTATTTCCTCCACCTTGCACGTTCCATCATTTACATCCACCTTCCCTTTCCTTCCACCTTACATACTTAATCCTCTACCTTGTGTTACCCTTTCTCTCTAGTTCACCTTGGGGAAGAGGGTGAAGGGTAGAGGTATTTCATCCTTCCCTTCCATTCAATTATTTCCACCCCCACCTTCCCTTTCCTCCTGCCTTCCACATTCCTCAATGAAGAATATGACAAATTGTTGGTGCACATAGATAGATAGATAGAGACCCCTGATGAAATGGCAAGATGGGTGGTCCAAAGATGGCACATGATTCATCATATCCAATGGTCACATGACACATGGTGAGAAGTGATGCAGTGGTGTGACACATGACTACCAAATGGACTTAGGACACAAGTGTAGTGACATGGAGAGGACATGTGGTCAAAATTAAGTCATGACATGTATGACAAATCATATGCATAGAATCCCCAGTGCAGACACAATATGGTTGGAAGACATTTGTTCATCTCGTCATGTGAAGGGAGATGAGTTGCATCCAAAAGAAAGAATCCTCTCGAGTCACAAGTCAAAGGCTAATATCGAGGTAGTGAAATTAACATAGCAACTCCATGTTGTAGGGCTCTAAACTTGCAGGATGGCTTATGATGCTTTTCCTCTTCTTAAGTGAAGAGAGAGACCAAAAGAATGGTATGATGAGACCATGGGTAACATTCTTTTCCTCATGGAGAAAATCCAAGAGATGAAACAAAATAAAAAATATGATAAGTTGATGGGTTAAATCTATTTACAAATGCAAGAGGTTTAAGAAATTGGACAAAATTAGAACATTATTGGGGCTTGCTATCCTGTTGAAGATGGTGATACTTTGGAGATTGTTTTGAAGACCATGATGATCTTGTTGTTGAAGATTAGTTTTGGCACTTAGCAAACATGTTGATGAGCTTGTTACATAACACTCATGTTTGTGACATGAAACCCCCCTAGTATTAGTATGGGCATGTATTAATTTTCCGTCTAGTAAAGCCTTGTTTTGAATGCAACACTGTAATAGTGAAACATATGTAGAGAAATATAGAATATGGCTTGTTGACAAAGCCTTCTCACATCCTTGAAGGGCATATTGTGGGCACTGGCTTGTGTTTTAAGTGTGCTACTTGCATATTGGTAGACATGATGCATTAGCCCAACACACAATCTAATTTTCGTCATCCCATTTGTTAATGGTATTATCATCCTCCAATTGGAAGTAATCATTAGGGTTCAAGGTTTTAAGAGCTCAGAATCATAAGATAGTTCCAGAAGGTTTTCTTCGTTGTTATGCCAATGTTCATTTTTCTTTTTCCCAGTGTGCTTTCACCATGGTTTGCTCATTGAAAATAACTTCTAGGAAATTGGAGATTGTAAATAAGTGTTCTTGTGGGTTGAGTATTTGAACCAAGTGTCTTCCAAGGATAGTAGTAATGACCCCAAGGGGTTCTGAACATAAAAAAAAAGGTTATAGTAGTCTTGGACCAAAGTTCCTTTTCTTATGTCTTTTGGACAATTGCTCCAACCCTAAGTTTCACTCCCTTTTTCCTTTCCCTTAGGGTGGAAGGTGGAAGGTAGGTGTATTCCTCATTTTCCATCTATGCCTTACCCCTCCTTTCCTTTCCTCTATTTACTCCATCTCCTTTCTCCTTTCCTTGCCTTACTTCATCCTCCATCTACTTCCCCAACCTTGCACATTCCATAATTTACCTCCACCTTCCTTTTTCTTCGACCTTCCATACTTATCCTCTACCTTTCCTTTTCCCTTCTTTCTACTTCACCTTGGGGTGGAGGGTAGAGATATTTCATCCTTCCCTTCCATTCAATTACCTCCACCCTCACCTTCCCATTCCTTTTTCCTTCCACATTCCTCAATGAAGACTATGACAAATCATTATTGAAGATAGACAACTAGAGACCAATGATGAAATGGCGGGATAGGTGGTCGAAAGATGGCACATAGTTCATCATAGCCAATGGTCATGGGACACATGGTGAGAAGTGATGATGTGGCATGTCACGTGACTACCAAATGGACTTAAGACACAAGTGTGGTGATATGAATAGGACATGTGGTCAACATTAAGCCACAACATGTTTGACAAAGCATATGCCTAGAGTCCCCAATGCACACACAATAACGTTGGAAGGCATTGTTCGTCTCATCATGTGATGGGAGATGAGTTGCATCCAAAAGCAAGAAGCCTTTGGAGTCACAAGTCAAAAGCTAATATTGAATTAGTGAAATTAACATATCAATTCCATGTTGTGTGGATCTGAACTTGCAAGATGGTTTATGTTGTTTTTCCCCTTCATAAGCGAAGAGAAAGACAAAAAACATGGTATGATGAGACCATGGGTAACATTCTTTTCCTCATGGAGGAAATCCAAGAGATGAAACAAAATAAAAAATATGATATGCTGATAGGTCAAATCTATTTACTCATGCAAGAGGTTCAAGAAATTGGACAAAATTAGAATATTGTTGGGGCTCGATGTTCTCCTGAATATGGTGATACTTTGGAGAGAGATTTTGAAGAACTTGATGATCTTGCTGCTGAATATTGTTGTGAATACCACAAAGAAGATATTTTAAGGACAAGTTTTAAATATTATGTTTACAAGAAGCAATCCATGTTCCTATTGATCTCCATGAGGAAATAATTGATGCACAAGAAGAGCTTCAAGAGGATGCAATGCTTTCTTCTTCTTCATAGATTATGGTATGTAAATCTGATTTTTCCTATATCCATGTTGCTCCTTCCTTCTTCCATTTGCCTCATATAAAACTACCAATGGGAAAGCTTGCAACACTTTCTCCCTTTTCAGGGAACATGTTGCCTTTGAAGAAGAAGATCAAGATTCACAATTTGCATTATTAAGACCTTTTCATAGCCAACCTTTATGTGAAATTTTCATTGATAATATGATTGAATACCAATCCAAAGGTCATGAAGATGAAGAAGAAAGAGTGCACATGATCTAGGAGGATCTCCACACAAAGAATTGACCATGGAGAAAAATCGTTAACTTTGCACACCATGGAGAAAAATTCATTAAAATGATAATTAAATGAAAGGTGGCAAAGAATAATTAATTAATTAATTAAATTGGGACAAATGATTAATACTTTGAGAAACTCATGTATTATTCAAATTGGGAAAAGACAAAGAGGAATATTTGAGAGTTGGAAAATCTCTTTTCCATTTTAATTTAAAAAATGGGAACTCGGTTGTGAGAATACAACTCCCAAATTAGTTTCCTGCTTTTATGAGATAATTAGTTCCTAGTCTTAAGGAGGAAGTTAAGGGTCTCATTAATTGGTTTGGACTCTTCCTCACTTTATTACAAGTGGATTCCTAGTCTCAAGGAGGAAGTTAAGGGTCTCATTTGGAATTTTCCTCACCTTTGTCCTTAAATCCTATTCTTATGGATCTTGTCTTTTTGGATTATTGAGATAGGAAAAATTATTGAAGCTCCTCATTTGAGAAATTGGGGAGGCATGTAGGAGACCACTTTGGGAAGATTTTGGGAGGCCATTGTGGAGGCCCTTTGGAGAATCTTTGGAGAGCTCTTTTAGGAGAGAAACAAGCACTCATGCTTGTATCTTGTATGTAAGCCTCTTTTGGGAGAATTATGCCCCTTCATGGGAGAATGTAGCCCTTGTGCAAAGGAGATCAACCCCACATTGGGAGAAGAAATGACAACGATTCGTATTCCAAGCGGATCCAGAGATGTAGCCATACTGGTGAATTCGATTCTCAATGGCGAGCTCTTGTCATGTGTTGTTATTTCATCTCATGTTTCCTTATGCATGCTTATTTATGCAATTATGTTTTATTAAATGTGACAACGATTCGTATTCCAAGCGGATTCGGAGACGTAGCCATACTGGTGAACTCTGTTATCAATGGCGATCTCTTTTCATGTGTTGTTCTTTCATCTCATGTTTCCGTATGCATGCTTTATTTCTGCAATTATGTTTTATTAAATGCATTAAGTAATGGATTATGAGACAAACAACATATTTCACCAAGTTGTATTCAATTTGGATTCAAGTCTTCATAAACACTTCAATGTCACCTTTAATGCAATCAAGTTCAATTACAACGATCTTAAATCTGGACCTTATCAAGTGGCCTAGAATCAAGTAAACATTGGTATCAATGTCACCCTCGGATATAGATCAAGTGGTATCAGAGCAGGATTGACAGAGATTGTAGGTGTTGAATGCAAGATGGAAAATACACCAAAGCGGGCATGTCTCAATGAGCTACAAGAAATCAACCAAAGAATTCAAGTAGAGGATGTCGAGTTAAAGAAGATGTTGTAAGATGTGGAAGAAGAGAATCAGAGATTGTGACCTCAATTACAAGCCATGGAAGAGGCTTTGACAAAGTTGCAAAGTGAAGGCTTAGCAAAGCCATCCCCAATACCTAATCTAGAATTGATAACTGAGGTAAATAGTCCTTCTTCAGTTTCATGTTCTTCTCATTATGATGATGATTTTGGTGCTTTTGAAAAGCACACTATAGGCATTGGCTTCAAGTTGATGAGGAAGATGGGGTACAAAGTAAGAGGCCTTGGAGCTAATGGCCAAGGCATTGTGAATCCCATCCAAGTGGTGGAATTACCTCGATATGAAGGATTGGGCTATGTCAGAGAGGAAGATGGAGCATTCTCCAAGACCACGGATGAAAGAAACTCCAAAATTGTTGATGAAAGGAACTCCAAAGAAGCATAAGCAAGAGATTCCTCAAGTGACAAATCAATGCAGGATGAGAGCACATCATCCCATTCTAATGATTGTGATTATGAGTCATCTCCAAATAGAGGTGAGCAATTCGAGGAAAGAGCTAAGGCAAGTTCTCCTTGCCAGGCCTGCACCAAAGACCACCAAACAAGGTATAAAAAGTCTCATTATTCAAACATTCCTTTTGATTATAAGGAAATTGGCAATTATCAACAAAGTCTATGGCATGGAAAACCATGTACGTTTTGTGGTATGAATAACCATGTTGTTGCCAAGTGTTGGAAAATAATGGCTTTGTACAGGAAGGTTATGGAAACCAAGAAGAAGCCACGACATGAAGACCTTTCTCCATGTCAAGAGAAAAAGAAGGGCATGAAAACATGGATCAAGAAGAACCATCTCACCCATTGCAACAAGGGTGGACATTAGGAAGCCACATGTCCGACAATCCATCTAGAGTTACGTCCAAAGAAGGACAAGAAAGCCAACGAAGCAGCACACAAAGGAAGTCAACTATAGGAAGAAGATCAACTACCAGAAAAGAAACAACTCAAAAAGGAGGATATATTTGTCTTGATAAGGATGAATACAATATTTGAGTTAGTTGATAAGGGATTCCTATTTTGAGTAACTCGGCCATGGGGCTAAAAAATAGCTCAAAAATCAAAATGCCCAGAATTTGATGAAACCAAAACCATGTCGAAGCACTCGCTGCAAGATTTCCAATGTTGCAAACAACTTGTCAAACGGAGTCACGAATCAAAAGATATCGTGATCTAAAGTTTTCCTAAAACAAGCAAATCTGGCGAAATTTGTACAGTGCTGATGTTAGCATGCTGACGTGGTAGCATGATAGGCCGCCACATTTCATCCATATGGATGACGTGGAAGGCCATATGATGACATCAGTAACTAACTGGGAAATATGTATCAAATGACGTCGGCATGCTGACATGGTAGTGTTGGAGATCACCACATGGCATCCATACAATCGACTGGGTATATGACATGGCGTCCATACAACTGACGTGGTTGCTAACTGGGTTAATGACATGGCATCTATATAGCTGATTGGGTTGACATGGAATCTGTACAACTGACATGGCAACTGACTGGGTTGATGATGTGGAATCCGTATAACTGACTGGGCTGATGATGTGGCATCCATACAACTGACATGGTATCTCATTAGGTTGATGACATGGCACCCATACAAATGACTGGGTTGATAGCATATCATCCATACAACTAACTGGAAAGTTGATGTGGCATATGTACAACTGACGTGGCACTTGATCGGGTCGATGACATGGCATCCATACATGTTGGCACGACAGGTCGTACATGTTGACATGGCATCCGTACAACTGACTAGGTTGATGATGTGTCATCCGTACAAGCTGACGTGGCAGGTCATACATGCTGACATGGCATTTGTACAGTTGACTGGGTCGATGACATGGAATCCATACAAGCTGACATGGAAGGCGATACATGCTGATGTGGCATGTCATACACGTTGGCGTGGCATGCCATATAGGATGATGTGGTAGATGACGTCAACATCCAACATGGCAGGGGATGTCATCATCCGATGTGGTAACTAACTGGGATGTTGACCGTACAGGTGACCAAGCACCACATGGAACAATCACACGCTTCCATGTGGCAGCCCAAATTTTCCTAATGAGGGTTGGCCACAAATTTCGATACTGTGCAGGTGCATTTATTACAAGTCCAGTGGCACACAAATCAAGGCAAAAATGCCAAGGGGTCCCAGAAGTCACAATGACAGAATTGGATGAAAGAATAGTCATTTTTGCATGATTTTTCACTAGGAATCCAATGGCACTGCCCAGTTTTTGATCGAAGAAACATAATTTGAGGGATATGGCATAATTCCAAGTTTTCCATTAATTCTTTAGCACGCAAATCAAGGCAGAGAGCCCAGGGGGTCCAGAAGTGACCATGTCAATATTTGACGAAAGTACAGTAATTTTTGCATAATATTTCGCCACGAATCGAATGATGCAGTATGTTTTATGATCTAAGAAACAATTTTTCAGGGCTCAAGGTTGAATCCCACTTTTGTCATTAATGCATGACACATTTTTCGAGGCAGAGTTGCATCTTTCAGAACATGTTGAGTCTATAGTCAAAATTTGCAGAATGATGAGACATGGTTGTTGGTGTTGTGTATTCTTGAGTATGTGCAACAGATTCAAAGATGACCTTTTCCATTGGATGTGAGAGAGTCCATCTTATGCCACATGTGTGTGTAAGATCAGCCTTCATCAAAAGAGATCAACCTTCATCAGAAGAGATCAGCCTTCACCAAAAGAGACCATCTCTTTGTCGGAGAGACATTGCCACATGTTTGTGAGAACTTATCCCTTGTATTGTCCGAGGAGATTGTCTCTTTGAAGGAGGGACATTGTCACATGCTTGTGAGAATCTAGTCCCTTTGTAATGTAAGAGGTTGTGTAACCACTGTTGAGTGAGAGGCATTTGTCTTATGCCTAAACACTGTAATGGGTCTTGTAACCACTTTTGAGTGAGAGGCATTGTTTTGTCTAAGGAATGTTTTGGGAAATCATTGTAAACTTGTCCATGAGTGTTTTATAAACTTTGACAAGTATGGTATTGCATTGAAAACATGATTCTACATTGTTATCTACATATTTGTATTGATGCAAGTGTCAGCATTGACATCCTCATTCTGAAGTACAAAGGGGAAGGAGAAGAAGGGTGTGGATTTCATGGACTTTTTATGTAGATCGAGGAGTAGGAAGTGCATCGTGGAGTGTAAGACTCTTCCTAGAAGTTGCTTGCAAAGATTCAAGCTTCTCTCGATACTTTTGGAGGACCAAAAGTGATTTTTGTGGGGACGTGTGATCTAAGAGGATCTCCACACAAAGAATTAACCATGGAGAAAAATCATTAACTTTGCACACCATGGAGAAAAAATCATTAAAATGATAATTAAATGAAAGGTAGCAAAGAATAATTAATTAATTAAATTGTGATAAATAATTAATACTTTGAGAAACTCATGTATTATTCAAATTGGGAAAAGACAAAGAGGAATATTTGACGTGAGTTGGAAAATCTCACCTATTTTTCTGTTTTAATTTTTAAAATGGGAATTTAGTTATGAGAATACAACTCACAAATTAGTTTCCTACTTTTATGAGATAATTAGTTCCTAGTCTTAAGGAGGAATTTAAGGGTCTCATTAATTGGTTTGGACTCTTCCTCACTTTATTACAAGTGGATTCCTAGTCTTAAGGAGGAAGTTAAGGGTCTCATTTGGACTTTTCCTCACTTTTGTCCTTAGACCATATTCCTATGGATCTTGTCTTTTTGGATTATTGAGCTAGGAAAAATGATTTAAGCTCCTCATTTGAGAAATTGGGGAGGCATGTAGGAGACCACTTTGGGAAGATTTAGGGAGGCCATTATGGAGGCCCTTTGGAGACTTTTGGAGAGATCTTTTAGAAGAGAAAAAGACACTCATTCTTGTGGTTTGTATGTAAGTCCCTTTTGGGAGAACTATGCCCCTTTATGGGACAATGTAGCCCTTGTGCAAAGGAGAATCAACCCCACACTGGGAGAAGCAATGACAACGATTCGTATTCCAAGTAGATCCAGAGACATAGCCATAATGGTGAACTCCATTATGAATGGTGATCTCTTTTCATGTGTTGTTATTTCATCTCATGTTTCCTTATGCATGTTTTATTTCCACAATTATGTTTTATTAAATGCATTAAGTAATGGATTATGAAACAAACAACATATTTCACCAAGTTATATTCAATTTGGATTCAAGTCTTCATAAAAACTTCAATTTCACCTTTAATGCAATCAAGTTCATTTAAAACGATCTTAAATATGACCTTATCAAGTGGCCTATAACCAAGTAAAGATTGGTATCAATGTCACCCCATGATACAGATCAACACATCGGTGTAGATTTGATTTCTGATGGTTTTTCAAAACTTCAATTCCAAAACGAGCATATTGTTGGAGATATTGTTGGTCATGAAGTTTATCAAGAAGCTGCCTATTATAACATATTTTTCCACTCCATACGCATCGATGCACTCATTAGCCTTAATCTCAAATCCATCTACAGTTGTAGACTAAAATTCCTCCTCAAACTTTTTAAAAAGCACTCTTTGGAAAATCATAATCTACTGTTAATTTGACAACTAGCGATGCAACTTCATATACACTTGTTTCCCTTAAAAAAATTGAGTATGCACTCAAAATGCACTAAAAAAAATAAAATATACACAATGCGCATTTTTGGGAAGCGTTCACGGGTTTTCTAGGTTGTTAACCTTCTATTCCCCGTGCCTAACTACTCCATTCAACTTTTAATGGTATAAATAGAGCCATTGGGTGGAGGAGAGGAGGAATCACCCTTGTTCTAGTGAATTTTTTCTCAAGTCTACAAGTAATTAGTCCTGTGTTTTTAATACCATCCCCTATTCTCGGAAACCCTCATTTCCAACATCCTTTTCCTCATTATCCCGTTGAGAGGAAGAGACCCCTTCTTTTTCTATCACTCACTTGGAGTAATGAGCATAAAGGTTAAGTTGTCTTCAATGGCTCAAGAGGAGGAATCCAGATGGTAGTTCCAAGCAATGCCGCAACAAGGATCAGGTGACTTCTCCCTTTGTTATTTGTTGTTCATTTAATATATGATAAATCTCTTCTTTCTTGTCCCAAACTTGTGTAATTCGATAAATTTCATTATGATCATGTGCATATGTTTGGTTGGTAACTAACTTGTTGATCCTAGTCAGTTTAAGTCGTTAAGATTTAGTTATTATAACTATTTTATTTGTAGTTCTGTCATTCTTTGTATGCAGATCAGTAAAGGCTCTATCGAAACAAGGGATTGGAGTAAGGATTTTTGAGTGGAATCTACTTTGAACTCCAGTGTCCAAGTAAGTGGTTTCTAACCACCGATAGTTATTAAGTTGTATGTTTTAACTACTTCTTGGTATGAGTTAATTCTTTGGATTGTCCTATTTTTTTGTGACCTCAACTCTGGTCATAGGATTAAAAATATCGTAATAGAATTGGAGACTCCATTGGGGAGTGGCTCATTGAGTCTTTCTCAAGGGTTTTTTAGTTGCTTGTAGGATTTGTTATTCTTCTTTTGCTTTTGCGTCATTTTTCAGATTGTGTTTCATACCTGTAGCATTGAATTATGGGTCATTATTCAGTCTTTTTCCATTTCTTTTTGGTAAAACTGAGTGAAACACACACCTTTCCCCATCTAAACCCATGTATATACTCTTTTTTTGGAGACAGTCACATACATATGCACTCTGCAGAGGCATCAATTGTGTATTAGTTATGGGAATTGGTTTTCTTCCATCTTCTAGTCTATGTTTAACCTTGATCCTACTTCCTGGGTTTCTTTCTTGATTCCCTCTATTGTTTGAAGGTTTTTTGTTGGGCTGTGAATTCAATTGAAGTCTTTCTTGGTATTTATAACTAAATAAAATAAAATAAAAAATTGTTTTTTTAGAATCTTTAGTTTTTTTTTAATTGCATCAATGAAATAAGAGTCTTGTTCTCAGTTTCTCTATTTCTTGATTATTGTTGTAGTCATATCTAAAACCGTAGTTCTTTATCTAAGTTCTTTACATTTCATCCTTGATTTTTTTTTTCAAGCATAAAAAGAAAAATGTCCTTGCTTTAATATCTTTTTGCTTGGGTTTTTTCTTTAGTAGAAAGAAAAAGAAAATGATAGTTTTCTTTTGAATAGGTCTATTCCTTTTTGTTTGCTCTTATGCATTTGTTTTCGAAAGAGAAAAGATCCTACTTTAAGCACATGTATTTCTTCATCATTTTCATTAAAGAGTTTGTTGCATTGAAAGGCATTTAGGTCTTTTGAGTTATATAAACTAGTGAGTCTTTTCAAAAGGAAATTGTAGTTGTGCTTGCATATTTGAATAGGAAAAGATTGCATTAAAAAGTTAGTAGTTTGCATTAGTTTTTCATGTTTATACTGTTACATTGAAGAATAAGCCACATTTAATAAAAATGACAATGTTCTTATAAATTGATTTCTACAAGAGTCCTTAAAATATCATTGGTTTCATTTCCATATACTGTGTAAATAACAACCATTAAAACAAGTGCTAAATTAAAATTTACTTGACTATTTTCTTTTTAGATACACCAACTAGTGTAGGTGTAGGGTCTTGGGATAGATTGGAGAGTAAACTCTCCAAGGCCACTCAACTAAACATAGAGTTTGATTAGTAAGTGTTCAAATCCAATATCACATAGGTGTTGTAGGGGAAGCTCATCTAACACATAAGTTAAGAAATAGGTTGCATGAGGGTAAGTGAAAGATATATCCCCTATCTCACTTGCCTAACATCTACATATTGTTGCATATACAAAGGTTTCATGAGTACCACTTCCCCCCTGGGTGCTGATACTTTTGGGAGCTTTAGGCTTAGCTACCGTGCCTATACAGGCGATCTCGACCGATGGTTGTTACCCTTGGTTTTTGATTGTGAGTTGGTATCCATATTTTCCATTCCTAGGTTCCACACGAGTCACTGCAAGGGGATTCTCTGTGGTACCTGAGACAAATGACTAATTTTCACCTTGGTTCCTTTAGAGAGTGTTCATTTTCATGAGAACACTTGCACCTTAGGAAAACATTGCATGCATGTTATCGTAATTTTTTCTCCCTTCTTCATTGATCATTCTTGGGACTTAATCAACCTGTATCAGTCTCCAGAAGATCTTTTCTTGAAATTTTCATTGCTTTGGAACTAGGACCTAATCCACACGAGCAGGTCTTTGGAAAAGTAGTTTGCATGTGTTGTTTTCTATCAGGAATTTTTAGTGGTGTGCTTTGTTTATCTAGTTGGCCTTAGGTATTTTATTGATATACACTTTTGAATCATTGATTCAAGTTGGTTGATCAACTGCTCTGTCAGTCAAGAAGGACCCGTGGTATTTATCCTAAAAAGTGGAGCCAACCCCTCAAAGGTGTCGACTAGACAAGTTTGGTTCATCAAATCCAGTAGAGATAGATTGATGTAGACCCCCCTTCTCTCCTAAGGGTTGCGCGACCTCCCAATCTAGGATCGATCAAGATACTGAGTCTGATTGACTCTCCGAGTCTCTTCTAGACCTCAAACCCACTTACATAGGTCCTTTTCCCCAAATGCACAGGTCGCCTGAGACTCGTGGCTTCTCTCCAAAGTGTTGTTTGAACCTCAACCCAAAATGGGCGCTAACTCCTCTCTGCTAAGCCCTTTCTCCCTTGTGACCACTGGCGGTGACCACGCACTCAAGCGAAAGGTGCGTCGTGATTTCACGTTTCACGAGCTTGGGAGTGCTGCTACCTTTGTTCACCCGATAGCTGAAATCGCGATGACCCAAGATCTACGCTCCAGATATTCCCTTGATCAATGACTGTGATCAAGTCAACTTTTCATGTTTCGCGACTTCGGAGTTCCCTTGCCTCCGTTCTCCCGATAAACGAAATCGCTATGGCACTGAATCAACGATCCAGGTCTCTCCTCAGAATTGACGGTCACAATGATTTTGAGACTTCGCGTTTCGCGAAGTTGAAAGACTTGTCACCTTCGATCCTCCGATCCCCGAAATGTCGATATTTCACCTTAGACAATCAATGGTCCAGATCTCTCCTGGATACAATGACTTAGTTGAAGTCGCGGATTCAAGATTCACGAATTCTTAGAGTTCTTCCCTTTGACTCCTCCACAATGCAAGTCAACGAAATGTTGATTGTTCACCACACATCCCTCCTGATGGACGGTTATGATTCTCTAGTGTTTAGATTGAACGACTGAGGTCTTTTCCCCCTTTCTCTTACGCTATCTTCAGAGTTAGAATATCTTCTGGGTGTTCAAAGGTTTCATAACTTTGCTCCTTCGACGGGTCCGATTCTTAGATCCCTTAGCACTTATGAAAAGTGTTATTTCTCTTGAGCTTGGTATTCTAAAGTCTTCGAATTCCCGCACAGACCTTGCGTTTCAGGGATTTGATAACTCATATTCCGAAGGATTTCTCGAAGAGAAATTCCTCTCGCCTTCCTGGCATTCTCCTTTCCTGACTCTTCGACACTTAGTCGAATCTTAGATCTGTGCACTCCTTGCACCAAATCTTCACGCAAGGTTAGGGTTCTTGCGGATGACTGTGCACGCCTTGCACTAGTCTCTTTGCACTCCTTGCAAAGGGAAAGTTTCGTGTTATCTCTTCTGAGCTTCAGAATCGAGACAAATCACGTTAACGCACTCCTTGTGTTATATGTGCACACCTTGCAGTGCCTCAATAGAAGAGAAACAATTGAAAATTATCCTAACATTCACAGTTCCATTCCCTCATAACGAAATTCACTCATGCACTCATGAAAAAACAATAACAGAGAATTGCAAACAATGTTCATACCCCATGCATTGGATCAATTTTCCTCTGTTATATTCAAAAGTGAAAATGGTTACAACTATAAATGAACGACAAAAACTATTGAAATCTTCTCCTAACTTCTATTCTATCCAACTAACGACTAACCTCATTCAGGCATACAAAACCTCTATTTATCACAAAGGGATCTTAGGGTTTTTCCTGGCTACTTGTATACTCTATAAATTAACCTAACGACTATCTAGACCAGTCGCATTCCAGAGCTGTAGTGGAGTCTCCCATTTCTCCTGTAATTGTCCAAGCGTGCCTCCAAATTTTCTCGGCCTGATTTCAAGCATGCCCCAAAGATTAATTCTGGCGTTGAGTTAAGGTGGACTTCAAAATATTTGTTTTGACTGCCAACGTTGAGTTCCCATACAGATTCCTTGACGTTGATAAGTCTTTATCCATGTGATTGCCAACGATGCTCCTGTATCATACTCCCCTTGAAAAAGATTCATGGACTCTTGTCCATGAGCTCCCACACTGACCTTCCATGCTTCTATATAGCAGCTTCATTTTCCCAACTGGCATCTTCTATTGGGTGTCCCTTCCACTTTTTTATTTATTTTTATTTTTTATTTATTTTTTATGTCTGGAGGAATCAACAACTAGTTGGGCACGTGCTCGCGTTACACGTGGCCGTGTTATCCAACTACTACCACTATAACCTCCAGGTGTTCCCACGAGGCCCCATATGAGGCACACATTGTAAGTCGGGGGGATTTGAACTCGAAACCTCATGGAAATTCATTTTCACGGCACTTGCCAATTGAGCTGCCCCCCCGGGGGCGGTGTTGTAACACCCTGTTTCCCCTAGTTTGTAAAAATAACTGAACTGGCCAAGAACTATGAAAAACTCATAAATGTGAATAAAATTATGAATTTTATTGCAGGACTGCTGAGAGGGGATGTGCAGAAAAGAGACCACGATGGTGGTGGAAGGCACCTGGAAGGTGGCGTTAACTTCCACCGAGAATTAATACCGTATTTGGACTCCACTGGCCCGG
>SNQJ01S0062783.1:49734-69715 GCA_010110895.2 Picea sitchensis
CAGGGTCCGTAACGACCATCCGATGTGAGGAAGAGATGCCAGTTTTACGCTGGGGCGCGAGTGTGCAGTAGGGTAAGTAGTGAACAGATCTGGATGGCCAGAGTCCACCCGCCCAGATGTATGACAAAGGATGCATTCCGGAGCCCCCTTGCCATTTTGCCTTTAATGGGGGGGGGGTCCGGAATAGTGTAGCGTGTGAAGTGAGGCCCCTCCTGTTATGTCGACCACTGTGTTGCGTTTCCCTCTCTGCCACATGTATTCCACTTAACTGTGCAACGGGGCCGTTTCTCATTGGTTGTTCTCTAGCCCTGTTGGGATTTGTTCCTATTATCCATTTGTTAACCCTGAAGGGATTCGTCCCCATTGTCCGATCGCTAGCCCTGTCAGGGTTCGGTGGTTGCCAAGTCAAATGACTCGACATCACTATAGCGCTGAGGCGCGGAACATGAAAGAGGTACTGCATTTTATTCGGACCGTGATCGTGACCCGCGACCACCTAGGAGCGGGGAGGGAGAAAGATCCAGCTTACGCTGGTCCTCCATGGATGTTTAGGGCTTTTGATTCGGTGGAAGACCAGAAAAATCCAATTTAGGTAGTGGGTATGTGACAGGTGTCCCTTCCACTTGACTAGATATTCAAAATAGGTTTTCCTCCTGGTCATTTTTCCAATCTTCTGATCCATGATCTTCTCCATTTGTGGCTTCTTTGCTACAAGCATTTGTTTCTCTTACTAGATATTCTCTTGATCTTTTGACCCCTCTGTGTCATCTTTCCTGTAAGGATACAGGTCTGAAACATTGAATATGGGAAATATGCCCACACCATATGAAAACTCAATATCATAGGCATTTGCATCAAACTTCCTCAAGATCTTACATGGTCCTATCTTTTTCATCTTTAACTTATTATATGTTCCCCTAGGGAACCTCTCTTTTCTGAGATGTGCCAGAACCTAATCTCCTACTTCAAATTGATTTTTTCTGTGATGTTGATCATCTCTACACTTATAATCCTGGTTAGAACTTTGCAAATGTCCTATGATCTGGCTATGGAGCTTCTGCATGTCTGTAGCAAAATCTTCTGCTCCAATGCTCCTGATCTCACTCTATTCCAAGTCTCTAAACTGATATACTCCCCTGGGTTTCATTCCATAAAATATTTGAAATGGGCTCTTTCCAGTGCTCCTATTTGGTGAGTCATTGTTTGCAAATTTTTCTTGTGGCAGAATCTGATCCCACCAATTATGGTGTTCAGTGACCAAACTCCTCAATATGTTTCCCAAAATTTTGTTTACCACCTCAGTCTGTCCATCTGTATGAGGGTGATAAGATAATTTGAAGGACAAATCTATCCCCAACTTCTTCCACAGGGTTCTCCAAAAGTGACCAACAAATTTTGTGTCTTTGTCTAAGACAATGCTTCTGGGTAGGCTGTGAAGTTTCACAACTTCCTTGAAAAACAGATTTGCAACATGCATTGCATCACTGGTCTTCTGGCATGGGATAAAATGTGTCAGMTTTGAAAATCTATCCACCACCACAAATTTGGAATCAAATCCTCTTTGCGTCCTTGGTAGTCCCAACACAAAATCCATGCTTATTGCATTCCACGGCCTCTCTGGTATTGGCAATGGTTGATACAATMCAGTGTTCTGTCATTTTCCTTTTGCATGTTGGCAGATTCTACATAYAKTCACAAACTTTATCACTTATGTTCTCATACCTGGCCAATAGTATGAACTGCTCAACTGCGCAAACATTTTATCATGGCCGAAATGTCCAACCAATCCTCCACTATAATTTTCCTTTAATTGGTTATCCCTCATTGAGAATTTTGGTATGGACAATTGATTCCCCTTGAACAACAATCCCTCTTGAATCATGTACTTTGTCCACTGGCTTCTGTCTCTCATCATAGGGTTCACACATGCTTCATATGCTTCCTTGAAATCTGTATCATCACAATACATGTCCTTAAGGTATTCAAATCCCAAGGTCTTCACCTGCAATTCCTGTAGAATCAAACATCTCCTGCTTAATGCATCAACAACTTTGTTAGCATTCCCAGCAATATGTTTGATGACAAAATTAAAATTCTACATAAACTCAACCCATTTCGCATGCCTTTGATTCAATGTTTCCTGCCTGGTTGTGAATTGTAAAGCTTGGTTATCACTATACAAGATAAATTATTGTGGGACAAGATAATTCCTCCACTTCTTCAAGGCTTGAATTATGGCATAAAACTCCTTGTCATATGTGGAGTATTTTCTCTTGGTCTCATTCAGCTTCTTACTGAAATACGCAACAGGTCTATTTTCCTGGCTCAAGACTGCTCCAATTGCAACTCCACTCATGTCACATCTTACCTGAAATGTCTTTCCAAAATTCGGTAAGACCAAAATTGGTCGTTCTGTTATTTTATCCTATAGTATATTGAATCTCCTCTCGACCTCCTCTGTCCATTTAAAATACTTGTGCTTCTTCTTCACTGTATCCATCATTGATGCACAAATTCCACTGAAGTCTCTGATGAAGTTCCTATAGAAGATTGCTAATCCATGGAATCTCCTTACTTCAAACATTCTCCTTGGTGATGACCATTCTTTGATTGCTTTCACCTTCTCTGGATCCATCTGCAGTTCATTTGAAGAGATCACAAAACCCAAGTAAATGAGTTTTGTCTTCATAAAAGAGGACTTCTTCAGATTTATCAACAAATTATCCTACTACAGTCTCCTCATCACTAATGTCATGTGCCTCAAATGATCCTCTTTAGTCCTACTAAAGATTAGTATATCATCTAGATACACAACCACAAACTTGCCAATGAAATCTTTCAGTATTTCATTCATCAGCCTCATAAAAGTACTCGGGGCATTTATTAATCCAAATGGCATAACAAGACACTCATACAAACTTTCATTTGTCTTAAATGTTTTTTTCCACTCATCACCTTGTCTCATCCTAATCTGGTGATATCCACTTTTCAAATATATTTTAGAAAATAAATTCGCTCCATTTAAACGGTCCATTAAATCATCCATTCTTGGTAAAGGAAATCTATACATGATGGTGATCTTGTTAATGACCCTTGATTATGTACACATTCACCATCCTCCATCCTTCTTTGGACTCAACAGAGTTGGTACTGCACATGGACTCAATATTTCCCTGACCAAACCCTTGTCTAACAGTTCCTGGACTTGGTTCTTCACTTCCTCATTCTCTTGAGGTGTCAATCTGTATGCTTCTTTGTTTGGAAGACTTGCTCCTGGTATCAATTCAATGTGGTGACTAATACTTCTGATGGGTGTAAATGATTTAGGCAGCTCATCCACCACTATGTCAGCAAAATTATCCAACAATTCCTGAACTTATTTAGGTAAATCATCCATTGAAGTACTTGTAAGGATAGCTCTAGGTTTCCTCACCAAAACAAACTGCATATCATGTTCTTCCTTGACTTCTTTCAAGAGTTCCTTCCCACTCATGAGAATTATGCTTGTGTTGGCCTCCTCTTTCACTCTCTTCTCCTCTATTGACAACAACATGTGTGTCCTACCATTCTTCGGTAATGTGTATGTATTTTTCCTCCCATCGTGAATGACATTCCTATCAAACTGCCATGGTATTCCCAACAGAATATGACATACATCCATGGGAATTACATCACACAAAATTTCATATCTATATCCTCCTATCTTAAATTCAACCAAGCATTGTTTAGTAACCATTACCTGGTGTCATTTATGCAACCATGAGACTTTGTATGGATTTGGATGTGCAGTTGTCTCCAACTCCAATTTATCCACCATTTTTTTGGATACTAAGTTGTTAGCACTCCCACTATCAATTATCACCTTGCATACTCTGTATTTAGTCTTGCAATATGTCCTAAAGAGACTGTTCCTCTACACCGACCTTTCAACTTATGCCTCCGGTTTTAAGAGAAATTTCCTCAATATCAGGGATCTTCCATCCTCTACTCCTTCTGCTTCAAAATCTCTTCTTTGTGCTTCTAAAATGTGAGCTTCGCCTCCTCCTTCTTTATTTTTCTCGGGGCATTACCAAGACATGTTTCCTATCTTCCCACATGCATAACATCTTACATCTCCTCCTCCTCTTATTCCTCTTCCTCTGGAAGAATTTCTTCCACCACCTTATCTTTCTCGGGAACTTCCTCCTCTTTCCGAGTGACTATGTGGTTTCTCAGTCTCGTCCTTAGACTTATGTTCTATATCATGGTAAAATCCCTTGCTTTTACTTGGGACCGATCTTTTACCTCTCCCTCGCTGGCTTTGTTTTTTGGCCAAATTCTCCTCTGCCTTCAACGCAAGATGATAAGAATCCTCCACTGTTGTTACTGACATCATGATGAGCTCATCCTGGATTTCATATCTCAGGCCATTTATATATCTGGCTACTTTTTATTCATCTCTCTCTCTTTGTCCAATTCTGATGTTCAACCTATAGAACTCCTCTATGTAATCCTTAGCTTTCAACCCTTTCTGTCTCAAGTTCTGCATCTTCCTGAACAGATTGATCTGATAATCCTTGGGCATGAACTTAGCCTTCAACTTGGATACCATTCTGTCCCAACTCTTTATCTTCTTCTTGCCTTTCCTTCTTCTCTTAGCCTGCAGATCATCCCACCACAGTGTTTCATGCCCTTTTAGTCTGGTGACAACATGTCTCACCCTTCTTTCCTCATCGACATCTTCATAGTCAAAATATTTGTCCATGGATCTTATCCAATCCAATAGCTCTTTGACATCTAAATTTCCTTCATACATTGGGAACTCCATATTGGCTCCGCCTCACAATCTGGAAACTGCTCTCAGCAAGCGTTCTTCAACAACATCCTCTCCTACAGCTTCTCCGATGAAATTTTCTCCCACAGCTTCTTCGTTCTCTGAATCGCTGACATCTCCAACAACAGGTGCTCGTCTCTATGTTGCCTCCATCGCCTCTAATCTTGCACAGAGTTCTCGCATCTCCCTTTCCAGAGATCGATTGGCCAATGGTGGTTCCACTCATCTCCTTGGTGTCATTGTGTTGAATGTCTATCACACACACAGAGTACAACTCTGAGTTATTTTTCTCCTTTCCTTTGCATGTTATTTCCAAGAAAAAATTTGGCTCTGATAGCACTTGATGCAGACCCCCCTTCTCTCCTAAGGGTTGTGCGACCTCCTGGTCTAGGATCGATCAAGATACTGAGTCTGATTGACTCTCTAGGTCTTTGCTAGACCCCAAACCCACTTACACAGGTCCTTTTCCCCAAATGCGTAGGTATCATGAGACCCACGACTTCTCTCCTAAGCGTTGTTCGAACCTCAATGCCAAACGAGTGCTAGATCCTCTCTGCTAAGCCCTTTCTCCCTTGTGACTAGTGGTGGTGACCACACACTCGAGCGAAAGGCGCGTCGCAATTTCACTTTTCATGACCCTGGGAGTGATGCTACCTCTGTTCACTTGATAGCCAAAATCATGATGACCCAAGATCTACGGTCTAGATCTTGCCTTGATCAACGACTGTGATCAAGTCGACGTTTCGCGTTTCGCGACTTCGGAGTTCCCTTTCCTCCATTCTCCTGATAGCCGAAATCACGATGGCACTGGATCAATGGTCTAGGTCTCTCCTCAGAACTGATGGTCATGATGATTTCGGGACTTCACGTTTCGCGAAGTCAAAATACTGGTCACCTACGATCCCCGAAATGTCGATATTTCACCCTGGACAATCAATGGTCCAGATCTCTCCTAGATCCAACGACTCAGATCAAGTCACGGATTCAGGCTTCCCTAATTCTTAGCGTTCTTCCCTTTGAATCCTCCACAATGTGAGTCAGCAAAACGTTGATCGTTTGCCACGTGTCCCTCCTGATGGACGGCTTCGATTCTCTAGCGTTCAGATCGAATGAATGAGGTCTTTTCCCTTTTTCGCTTATGCTATCTTCACAGTTAGAAGTTGTTTTGGGTGTTCAAAGGTTTCAGACCTTTTCTCCTTCGACGGGTCTGGTTCTTGGATCCCTTAGAAATTATGCAAAGTGTTATTCCTCTTGAGCTTGGTCTTTTGAAGACTTCGACTTCCCGCACACACTTTGCATTTCAGGGATTCGATAACTCAGATTCCGAAGGATTTCTTGAAGAGAAATTCCTCTCGCCTTCCTAGTGTTCTCCTTTTCTGACTCTTCAATGCTTAGTCGAATCTCAAATCTGTGCACTCATTTCACCAGATATTCATGCAAGGTTAGGGTTCTTGTGGACGACTATGCATGTCTTGCACCAGTCTCTTTGCACTCCTTGCAAAAGGAAGTTTCATGTTATCTCTTCTGATCTTCGAAATCAAGACATATCACGTTAACACAGTCCTTTCATTTTGTGTGCACACATTGCACTACTTCAACAGAAGAGAAACAATTGAAACTTATCCTAACATTCACAGTTCCATTCCCTCATCCACTCATGAAAAAAAAATAACAGAGAATTGCAAACAATGTTCATACCCCGTGCATTGGATCAATTTTCCTCTGTTATATTCAAAAGTGAAAATGGTTACAACTATAAATGAACGACAAAAACTACTGAAATATTCTCCTAACTTCTATTCCAGGCAACTATCGACTAGCCTCATTCGGGAGTACAAAACCTCTATTTATCATAGAGGGATCTTAGGGTTTTTCCTGGCTACTTCTCTACTCTATAATTTAACCTAACGACTATCTAGACCAGTCACATTCCAGAGCCATAGTGGAGTCTCCCATTTCCCTCGTAATCATCCAAGCGTGCCTCCAAATTTTTCTGGTCTGATTTCAAGCATGCACCAAAGATTAGTTCTGACACTGAGTTAAGGCAGACTTCAAAATATCTGTTGTGAGTGCCAACGTTGAGCTCCCGTACATATTCCTTGACGTTGATAAGTCTTGCTCCATGTGATTGCCAACTATGCTCCTGCATCATATATTTTGCAGACGTGAACCTTTATATAGGAGGTGTGACTAGAGTAGAAGATCTCCAAAATGAGGGCTTTATAAGTCATTTTAATACTCCCCTCATTAGACCTGATAGTCCTATATTCGTGCAAATTATGACTTCTCATGGTTCATATCACATTTCCAACCCCTCTCTTTAGTGGTACAATATGGACAACACTTCTAATGTTTCAAGTTCATGGGGCATCCATACCCCCTCATCGATGGTCACTAGACTAGGAGTTTCTCCTCCTCTTCCAAGTACTCAAGAAACTAGCACCACCTATGCCACAATGGGGGCACTAGCCGAAGGCTCAATTCTTTCTTGAACTAGGCCCATCCAAGGCATGAGTTCAACACCATCTGCATCATATGGTTATGGTGTTTTTTCATTTGGGATGTCAACTATGGGCATGCCACATGTACCAGTTCTACTCCAATATTCTCGAACCCTAGTTTTGTTGCGGAGAGTTCTTCAACTCCCTTGCAAATATTTACTTGGGGTGGGGGGCACATCCCTCCATCAAAAACCTCCTTAGGAAGTAGAACTTTTCCATATTTTGAAGCCTTCTTAGGGACCAATCCTTTTTAAGGATTGGATAATTAGATGGGTGGACCTTTTTAGTGTAATACCTCAAGTGGAAACTATGTATATGAATGTATATTTTTTTATATAGGCTAGTCAACTAGGTTGTGTTGGGCCAGATTTCCTTGTATGTATAAATTTTTAGGCCAGGGTTCCTATGAGATACGAGGCTGGTGAACATGTAAGATGTGGTCGATGAGCCAAGCTTTGTCTTTTGTAATCACACTACCATAATTAATAAAATACATCATTGCTGCAGACCTCAAGATGAAAAGAGATGGGGCGCTATAACTCCATAAGAGGGAAAGGGGGCTAAGGGAATGTTAATGTCTATATCTGTTAAGATTCAAACATCAACCTCACGAGGATATAAATACCCCCTTGTGTTTTTATAGAGGTGGTACTTCTCTATATTTTATTTAAATATTAATCTTGAGTATCTCATAATATAATATGAAAATGGGAGACTACTAAATACTAGACCCCAAATATTTATCACTCAATAAAATGAAAATATTGATAATTAAAAATAATATACATACACCAAAGAATTCCTGAGAAGAGGACTATGAATCTTCACTCATAAAAATATAATATTTGCATAAATATTATACAGGAATAAATAAAAATTATAGGAAAAATAACAAGATTCTCACATCCATGACAGTATTCATAATTTTTTTATCACATTCAAGGAAGGGAAAACAATAGGCCCACAAATGAGAGAAATTTAAAATGTTTTTTTTTGTTCGAAAAATGATATAATATGATAGGGAAACTTTAAATATCTTATGTTCAAAACTCAAAGTTCAAAAGATATCATTAAAGTTTATCTCCAAAATAGTTCTCTGGGATTTAAAAAAAACAATAAATATAGTCTTTGATAGTCTTAAAAAATAAATGCATTCATCTAGAATAGGACTGGGGTTAGGATCCCATGGACCATAAAATGAAAGAACGAAATAGGGTTGGACCTAAAAAGAAGACAATAGAAACAATTAGAAATCGGTTATGTTTTATTGGGACATATAAAACACATCTGGATGACTTCTGAACGGGAAGAGAAAAGAATTGAGAAGAGTGTGATCGATTTTACTCACTTTGTTGGTGTTCTTTCTCTCTATCTATTTTCTTTCCAGTGTTCCCTTTGTACTCCTGATTTGTGGTTCTTGGAATGGTTGTAGCTGCCACTTCTTGATTTTCTCCAGTTATCTTGATTAAATATTTCTTTAACCAATTTTCAACATAATTCCTCATGGGAGTGACAATTACCTCTTGCCTCACTCTTATATAAACAAAATGATCTTCTACATCTTGATAGTCAATTCAAACTTGATGTAATTTTATTTTATATCATTGTTATTGTTCACATAATTGACTAACCAACTTTCCACTTCAAATTATGAGTATTTCATTAAATCATTGAACCTTTCTGCCGATGCAGATTTTAATGATTCCAATTTTGCCTCAAATTGTTCCTTAGTCATAAATACTGAATTTTTTTTGTTGGTTTTATCAACCTCTCTTGTGGTTCCAACTAAGTGCAAATCAATTAATTTTAAATAAAATTCATCCCTTTTGACACCTAAAGTATCATTGTCATCCAATATTTCTTTTAATAATTTAATTCTTTTAATCCAACAAGCCTTTAGTTGTTTAATGCGAGTCAGGGAGGGTAATTATTCTTATTTTCTTTTATGCTCGGTCATATTTGAAACTTTAATCACAAAAGTAGTGATTTCCCCTTTATAAAACCCTTCATAATTTGCAGATCAACTTCCAAGTATTGTTTCAAAATTTCCATCTCCAATTCCAAAGAAATAAAATTGTTTGTTAACTCCCATGTCTCAAGAATTAGATACATTCTCTTTTGAATATTGTCTAACAACCACAAGTAATCTTGATGTTCCTTTCAGTTTCAAACTAGACTCTGGCGTGTCATATAAAGTATTCCATGGCTTCATATTAGTGATTAGACTTGAAATTGTTGGTGGTGGCATCAATATAATTTCCAATTCTTTGATTCTTTCTTTCAAATCAATATTTTCATTTTTCATCTCATCAAATGATACTTCAAGTGCTTCCACTATAGCTTTGTGGATGCGATCAATTCTGGAATGTGGTACAGCACTGAGATCTAACTCTGAATTGGATTTTCCTTGAATCCTTTTATTTTTTGAATGGAGTCTTTCAATTTTTTTTTAGAACTTCTATCGAACAGAGCATTCTATACTGTGAAAGATTCCTCTTCTGAAAATGACTATTCTTGAGCTTCCAGTTCAACTGCAACTTTCCTTCTTTCTTGGAGTCTTTGATTTTTATTGGGAAATTCAATATTTTCAATATCAACATCAAGATCCATGTATTCAAGGATAACCTCATCTTCAGGCGTGAGTTCATCTACCGCTTTCTGACTGCTTTGTCTTTTTCTTAACTTGAAGCTTATGAGATTGCTCCATAACTTTCCCTTCAGAGGGATTTGGTCGCCTCCATCATCAAAATTATTGGCCGAAGGATTCTTTTTCTTTGAAAACTTTGCTTCTGTGGGATTCTTCTCTATGAAACATTAGGAGAATAAGTATTTATTTCATTAACCACTCTTACCCTCTATTTACACTGATTTGTAATACTAATGACAGTCTCGATATCCTTTGATTTCTTTTCAAAAATTATTGTTGGTGGGTTTTCACTATCGCCCTCCTCTTCTCGAAATAAAAATGTATTAGCAAGTGAAATGATAAAACCATTAGATGTCATATGGTCCATGAAAAAGTGGTTGGGGTCGAACCCCCTGATTTCTTCTACGAACTTTAAACTGTATTCATGGTCAGGCTGCACTGTAAATTCATTAATTTTTGAAATACCTCTCAACTGGATTTCCCCAATTTTCCATGATAAAGGAAAGAATTGCTTCTTTCTTTTAACATGAAATAAATGTACCCAAAATTTGTATTGTCTGGCAACCTCTATAATAATTTTTTTATTAGGAACATAGTATGCGATATAAAGAGGAATTTCACGAGAACAATAAATTCTAACAACAATGTAGTTTTCCATGCTTTCAGTGCTCCCCTTTTTGTTCAGGAAGGTTGATGCTTCTAAGGATAGTCTCGATTTTTTTGGCTCAAAGATAAGTTTCTTAAGAGAAGAGAAAAATGCATTATAAGATTCATAAAAATGGTATGTAACCTTTTGTTTCCATAAGTATTGGTACCATATTGGTACTGGGTCAATTTTACGTTCAACTCATCTTCGCACACTCAAACCATTAAAAAAATGACAATAGGTGATAGAAAATATTAAATATGAAGACATATACAATCTCTTATTTTTCTTGAAATTTGATAATTGTGAAGAGTTTTCTCCAGAAATGATCTTCGTCGAGTTGAAGATTTCTTATTCATGAACTATAAAATGTAAAATATAAAGAGCCAACCGATGAATAGTTTCTGTAGAGTATTGACCTGTCACTCCGGAGAAAAACCATGCTATCTCTCGATAAGGGTTTTTTAGTAAAATGACCTAAATATTAGATATGTCTTTAGGCATCTTTGCAGGATCTTCAAGATAGTCCTGCAAAAGTTCCAGTCCACTATTTCTTTCCTTCAGGAAGATTCTAGCTTTGTCTCCTTTGAATGTGATTATTGGCTCAAGAAGTTTTAACATTTTTTTTAAAAACTGATGGTGATAGAGAAACATGAGATTCTCCTTGGAGTTGGATTATCCTCCGATTTTGTTCATATTTTTCTACACACTAGGAAACTATCTCTCTAGAATAAAAAACTTCAGGTACACAACCTGCTAAGGAAATTCCCAATTTCCAAACTTTGTTTTCATTCCTTTGTGGAAATGACAATGATGAATAATACTAGTATGACCTTGACCATAGAAATCTCTGGTCCTCCCACCCAAACAAGTTTAGAGTATCCCCACATAATTGTTCTCTTGTTGTTGTTGTCATGTTTGATGAAGTTGGTGGAATCTTGTATAGTCACTTTGAGACGTTGATTTCAAAGTAACATTTTTTCAATAATATAACTCAAAAATATTTTTTCAAAGGAAGAATTAATGTGAATTAAATTTGAGTTAATGGATAATTTTCTCGAAAAGTTTACCATTAATAATGACCTTTAAATATTTTAATTAACTGTTATCCTTTGTAAAATTAGCATTAAATATATCTTGGGTAAAGTGACAAGATAATACACATATTACAACGAATGATTGAATATGCATGTCAAGAGATATTAGAAACAAGACGAACCTGTGGGTCCGCCAAACTGTGATGAAAACTCAAGAAATGGTTAAGTATGGAGCTGCATCAGTTAGACGCAAAGAGAAGATAATTTCAAAGAGTTATGACCCGTGAACCCGCGGTGAAATAAAAAATCGACTAAGTACTGAGTTATCAAGAGAGAAAAAAACATTTGTAGAAAATAACTAAGTGTCATAAATTGGTCGGTCGGACTTGTAGTCATAACAATCAAATAAATCAGGGAAGTGGCTCATACCCAGTGTGAAAAAATAAAAAATATTCTAAGTATAGTGTAATATGAGGATCACAAAACATGGTGTGCACTTTGGTGATGTCGGAGTTTTTTATTTTAACAAGATAATGCAACGAACCCATGAGAAACATAAAATGAACTAAGTGTTGGTGCAAAATAGATACAATGGAAGATTGAAGTGTGTTTCGATGATGATGAAAAATTAGAATTGCAATACAATATGCGTGAACCCATGAAACACTTCAAGAAATCTCTAAGTGTTGGTGCATTTTGATTATGGTGGAATATAATGGTGCACTTTAGGGATGATGAAAGTTACAACAAGACTTATGAACCCGCTATAAAATTGGAAAATTTTCAAAGTATAGGAACATGATATACAAGATAGAGAGACTTATGAATTATCATATTTTAGTATCAACAACTGGCTCCAACTATGGGATAGAAAACCCCTCTGGGATACTAAGAATATACAATCTCTCCCATTGGGCATGGACTCATTATGAGAAAAGATGTTGAAAAATAAAGGCTTAAAAGTATGTATAGGAAAAATAAAAACTATGTACAAGTGAGAGGAAGATTGTGTCAATTTTGTAGCTTCGAGATGTATTCCCACAAGAGGCCAAGGTGTCAGGAATGTGGGAAAATTCATTGGCACCGGTTTATCCTTTCGTTTCAGTGAAATTGGCCTCGAAATGAAGCTAGGGACTCATGGGAAAATTGATGGGCTTTGTGGGCTTGTGTGGGGGTGCCACACCCACAAAGAAGATTAAAATATTCAAATTAATTGTTGAGTTTAGGACGAGCTCCTAAACTCACTCATTGAACTTGTATATAAAGGAGAAAGATAATCGCGACATCTTATTATCATATTATGGAGTTAGCATAAGTGAGTGAGCACTTGTGCTAGGAGGATGGAGATTTCAGCAAAGGAATTTATGCACCTAAGAAATCTAGCCTAGGGTTTTCTGGTTTGTTTTATCTTGTTATTGGCAAGAATAAGATGTCACATGTATGGAAGAAAGTTTGCATCTCCAGCGGAGAAATACCACACATGTGGATAAGAGAAGAAGCTGAGAGGACACGATGCACGTGTCGTATAGACCACACGTGTGAACTGTACTGGTCCGTACAATAGACCATACAAATATATACTATAGGCCACACATGTGAACTGTACAGGTCCATACAATAGACCGTACAGATCTATACTATAGGCCACACGTGTGAGGCAGACTAGCCACATGTGTCAGAATATTTCTGGGCATTTTTGGGTTGCATGTGTGAAGGGATAGGTCCGTACAAGCTAACGTCAATAGGTCGTACAGGTGACCTAAGGAAAGGTTTGATGATTATAATATTTCTGGAAAATTTTGTTGAATTAGGTTGCTGAAATTTTGAAGTTGTGAGGATAGGTTAGTCCTCTGTTTTGATAATTTTCTGGTTGAAAGAAGGATGGTTTTTTCCTTCAAAAATTAATAATTACAGTGTAGAAAATTCTGTCTCAAATGTGAAAATGATTTATCTATGATCTTGGTGTTTCCACTACTATAAATATTTTATTATAATTTCATTGTAAAGTTGTTCAGTGATGTTGGCTAGGGTTTTCTACTAAATCACTAGGAAACAATTTTTCATATCTGAAATTAGTCACATAGAACTGCATGTGAAAATTGACATGTTATCAGAGTTAAAGGAAAGAGAGTGATCCTAATTTAAGAGAAGAACGAAATGAAAACATATTATTGTTATTATTATTAATACAGAGACATAATGAACAATAACAAAGATACAATAAAAATGGCTTCTATTCGATAAAGGAATATGATGAAACTATAAAATGCAGACTGGAAACAAGCTTGTTAGAAAGGTGGAGGCCTATCTTCGAGAAGATATGTGACGACTGTGCTCATTCACAAGAAGATGAATATAATGAAGCTCTGAAATCCTTTTTACAATAAAAATGAATGACAAAAACCTAGACATAAAAAAACTTAAACCTAGGAGATGAAGCGCCAAAAGTCATGTGGGCCCCGTTGGGGTAACTTGGTACATCAACTTCCCGAGGTCATAAATTTTTCATACGATCTCTGTTTTAGGTGCACGATATCCCGTTGGAAAGGTCTATACATTATTCCATCAAAATTTGACTCCATCTATATTTTGACTATGGAGAGCCCTAAAAATTCTATTTAGGGCCTCAAAATGACCCCGAAAGTTCAGTACTTAAAAAATAGGAAATAAATGTCAAGTTGAAAAACTACCATGATGAGCTAGTTGGAATAGGTGGGTGGCCATCGATATTAAACTAGATAAATCCTCCTCCCTTATGAAGAAATGGTCTCCATTGCATTGAGTTCCCCCATCAGATGAGAAAATTTTTGTTGAATTTGGCCCCGGGTGAGCTACTTTCCTTGGTGCATGAGCTTCCCTGCTTTGACAATCCGATAAAGATGAATCATCTATTGGAAATTTCCCTTGACCTATGTGTCCATGATATGATCAGTGGATGTCTGCTCCATGTAGTTAGGGTTGATCTCTGTTGGTGCCAATTGTTTTGTTATCTCCGAGGTGTCCAATAATGGTGGAAAATATGGTTGAAGGAGATCCACATTGAACACTAGGTGCAAGCCAAGGAAGGGGGGAATGTTGAGTCAAAAACATTATCGATCACAACCTTGGTGATAGTGTAAGTTCTATATCAAAGTGGATGAAGCTTATGATGGGGCCCTGTAAGGTGTTATTTGTACAAGTGCAACCAAAATTTATCTCCCACCTGAAACTTGTGTGGCACCCAATGTTGATCATGGCACTACTTGTACTTGGAATTGGACTTCTGTAAAATATAATGAACCTACTGGCGGATGTGTTGGATCCACTCAATGAGCTGGGTGGATTTGTCAGCTTCAATTTGAGCATGGAACGAGTCTCCTTGGGTGGACGCAAGGGGTAGTGAAACATCCATGGGACCCAATGGTTGAAATATGACGCAAACCCCCAGAACCCGTAGGTCAGGATCCACACAGGATCTTTCAAATTCGTCCCCTTAGAGCTCAATTGGCTCTTCTATTTCCCCTTCGGAAAATTATCAACACACACAGCTAAAATTGAGGAGTTTCCCCTTTTCTTTCGGGATACTTGATTTCATGATTTCGCAAATCCCACTGTCGAATGCCTTACCTCTTCGACCTCCGAAACCTAAAATTCCTAACACCCGACTTTTCTTTCTATTTATTTCGGCTTTCCGGGACTGGAGTGAACGAACAATTCACGTCCCTCTTTCCTTATAATTTCACGATCTCCGAGATGTTTCCTTTTTCTGGACTTGTGGTCTTTCGAGATTTTTCCTGAAGTTGACTTTTCCTATGACCTTCGTCACACGTTCCCTCCAACAAGTACCTGGGAACCTACTTTTTTTGTGACTTTTCACTTATCGGGATTTTGGGAGTTGCAATGCCATGCAACTCTACCTCTCGACTCCCGGAGTCCCGAAACCTGAATTGCCAAAATCCCGAAAACCCACTTTGAGTTCTATCGTGTTTCACGATTTCGGGATTTTCCTTTCACTATATCTCGTCCTCTTGTCAACAGGATTCCCGGTATGCCGAATCTTGAAATACCGAAAAGGTACTATCCCCCTTCTAAGGAGATCAACGGCTGTTCTCTTCCCCTCTGATCCAACGACTAGCGCAATTTCGCGTACCAGGAGTTCGAAATGCTAACTCTCGAACTCTCTATCTCCTCCACCTTCCGAAACCCGAATTCCTGAAATGCCAAAATGATTTCCTCTCCCGAAATTTCGCGAATCGGGAGTTCACAACTCTCAATATCCATCGTTGTTTCCTCGAAACCCTGAACTCCGAAGTTCCGAAATTCCACCCTTGTTATATTTTTTCCTTCACACATGAGACCTCATTTCGCGTTTCGAGAATTTGATCCGCCAAGGTTTTGGCTTACACTTCGAACCTGTGAATCCCGAAATGCCGAAATGATCTCATTGACCCAATGATTGAAATCAACGGTCCACGATAGATCCTACCTTTCGAAGGATGGATTTGTCTAGCGCTCAACTTCCCCGCTACTTTCCTGGATCCTACGATCCTCGCTATTTTGGGATTTCTCCTCGAAGAATTCCGACCGTCCAAACTTCTTATTTAAGAACCTCTGGCTCTAAATTGACTCAGCAATCCTCCTCTGGGACTCATCCTCTGCACGACGACTTGAGCTCCCTGTCCTCTCTTGAACACTTTGAAGGTGCTAACCTTCTTGAGCTTTCATACAACTTCGAGTCTCCTAGAAATGACTCCTGCATGCACTCCTCGCGGAAATTCTTCAAATACACCTAAGTATTTGAATCTCTTGACTCTGTGCAACTCTGCAACAACAATCCTTCACCCTTTCCACCTTAGTTAACTACTTCTAAGGCTTCATCTAGCCTGTTCATACCTTGCACGACTCTTGTGCTTGACTTGCACTTCAACAAAGATGAGAACATTGGTATCCCTCCTGAGCTTCCAGAGATGAACTCTGAATCCTGTCGACGCACACCTTGCAGACGTTTTTCATTGAACTCCTTGCAGGAACTCTTTCTTAGGAAGAGAAATAATTGAACCTCATTCTCTTATTCTCTCAGACTTCAAACACTTAACATGAAATCATACATACATAGCATAACAACAAATGCATGACAGAGAGAATAAACACAACCATAAGCATATCATTCAACATGTGTACACATAAAGCATTATAACACCATGAGTCTGAATCAAATCTTCATATATTCATTCAGAACTTCTGTACATGGGTTCTTCTCTACAAACTCTCTGCTTCTTCTCCAATGCTAATGTGCTCAATCCTACAATCTCTGATTGATTCTGAGATACAAAGAAAGATGAGGGTGTCTATAGTCATTTTCCCTCCAACTCCTAAATCTGTCTAATCTAGAATTTAAAACTACCTACTTTTATTAACTGCATATAAATGCCTCTACATCCTACAAATGAGAGATGATCGCTCAAGATCTGTTTACAAATTAGAAGTACGCCTTCTTAACTATCTCATTAATGTCTGCGCATCCATTGTTTTTTAAAAGCACTTCAAACATTTTCGACATGTGCCAAAAAATGCGATGGCGTTTGTCCCACGCTCGCTTGCTGCTGACGATGCTCCTGCATCATACTGCCTCGCTTGAAAATTTTCATGGACTCTTGTTCATGAGCTCTTGCATGGTCTGTCCATGCTTCTGAATTTCTACTTCATTCTCCCAACTGCCATCTTCAACTAGATTTCCCTTCCACTTGACCAAGTATTCAAAATACTCTTTTCTCCTGGTCCTCTTACTGACTCTCTTGTCAAGTATACTTTCCGTCTGTGGCCTTTCATCTACATGAATTTGTTTATTCCACTGAACCTTTGTCTGTTCACTGTCTGCTCCTGCTTCTTTAGCTTTGTAAGGGTACAAATCTAAGACATTGAATATCGATGAAATTCCGATCCCATCGGGTAATTCAATCTCATATGCATTTGCCCCAAATTTTCTTATGATCTTACATGGTCCAATATTCTTCATTTTCTGTTTGTTATATGTTCCCCTTGGGAACCTTTCTTTCCTTAGATGCACAAGAATCAGATCACCAACTTCAAACTGAAGTTTTCTCTTGTGTTGATCTTCTCTGCGTTTATACTCTTGGCTCGAGTTTTGCAGTCGTTCCTTCACTTGGCTGTGAAGTTCCTTCATTGCCTATGAAAAATCCTCTGCACTAGCACTCCTAGTCTCATTCTGTTATGAATCTTTCAACTCAGAAACTCCCTTGGGTTGCATTCCATAAACGATCTGAAATGGACTCTGCCCTGTGCTTCTATTGTGTGAATCATTGTAAGCAAATTCTTCCTGTGGCAGAATGTGATCCCACTGACTGTGGTGTTCAGTCACTAGGCTCCTTAGCAAATATCCCAAGATCCTATTTACAAATTCTGTTTGTCCATCCGTCTGAGGATGATATGCTGAGTTAAATGACAATTTTGTCCCCAACTTCTTCCATAAAGTCCTCCAGAAATGTCCCACGAACTTAGTGTCTCGATCTGAAACTATATTCCTTGGTAAGCCGTGAAGTCTGACGTCTTCTTTGAAAAACAGACTCGCAATATGAGTTGCGTCGCTGGTTTTCTGACATGGTATAAAATGTGCCATCTTTGAAAATCTGTCTACCACCACAAATATTAAATCAAATCCTCTTTTCGTTCTTGGCATCCCTAATACAAAATCCATGCTCACTGCATCCCATGGCCTCTCAGGTATGGGTAACGGTTGGTATAACCCTGCATTTTGTCTTTTTCCTTTTAATGTTGACAAATCCTACATCTGTCCACAAATATTTTGACATCGGTCCTCATCCCCGGCCAAAAATATGAGATATTTAATTTTGAGAACGTATTATCATGACCGAAATGTCCGACCAATCCTCCACTGTGTTTTTCTTTCAGCAGATTCTCCCTCATGGAGAATTTTGGAATACACAGTTAATTTCCTCTGAATAATAACCCATCCTGGATCATATATTCAGTCCATTGAATTCTGTCCCTGAGAATTGGATTCTCAGATGCCACACCTCTTTGAAATCTGGATCATCTCTGTACATGTCCTTGAGGTTATCTCGACTTATCTGCAGAGATAACAAACCCTAAATAAATGAGTTCTATCCTCATGAATGATGATTTCTTCATGTTTATCAACAATTCTCTTGCTGTAATCTCTTCATCATTGTAGCCAAATGCTTCAAGTGCTCTGTTTTTGTTCTACTGAAAATCAGTATATCGTCAAGATATACAATGAAACATTTCCCGATGAAGTCCTTCAGGACTTCGTTCATCAAACTCATGAAAGTACTTGGCGCATTTGTTAAGGCAAGTGCCATAAAAAGCCATTCATATAGCCCCTCATTGGTCTTGAAGGCTGTCTTCCACTCATCACCTTCTCTCATACGAATTTGATGATAACCACTTTTCAAAGCAATCTTTGAATTTTTTTTTGCTCCACTCAAACAATCCATCAAATCATCCATCCTTGGCAATGGAAATCTATACCTGATGGTAATCTTGTTGATTTCCCTTGAGTCTGTACACATCCTCCAGCCTCCATCTTTCTTTGGGCTGAGAACTTTCAGAACAACACATAGACTCAAGATCTCTCTAACCAATATTTTGTCCATTAAGTCCTGGAGTTGTCTTTTGACCTCTTCATTCTCCTGCGACGTCAATCTGTACGCTTTTTTTTTTGGCAAAATAGCTCCAGGTATGAGATCAATATGATGAATTATACTTCTGATCGGTGGCAACGAACAAGGTAGTTCGTGCACTACTATGTCAACAAACTCCTCCAGCAACTTCTGGATTTCTTCTGGTAAATCATCTACTCTTGTATTGGTTAAAACAATTATAGGCTTCCTGACCACAATGAATTGTGTATCTTCCTTCTTCTTAACCTCTGTAAGAAGTTCCTTCCCACTCATGAGAAGTACAATGTTGCTTACCTCCAGTTTTACTTCTTTGTCCTTAATCGACAACAACATGTGAGTCCTCCCATTCTTCTCCAGGGTGTATGTGTTCTTTCTCCCATCATGAATCACATTCCTGTCATATTTCCACGGTCTACCCAACAATAGATGAAAAACATCCATGGGAATGACATCACATAGTATTTCATCCTTATATCCAACTATTTTAAATTCAACTAAACATTGTTTAGTGACATTTACCTGATGTCCTTTTTGTAACCATGAAATTTTGTATGGGCTTGGATGTTCGATAGTCTCTAGGTCCAACTTTTCTACCATCTCTGTAGAAATGAGATTGTCTATGCTACCACTGTCCACGATGACTTTGCATACCTTGTCTTTGGTCTTGCAAGCAGTC
>SNQJ01S0062784.1:0-10951 GCA_010110895.2 Picea sitchensis
TGCAATTAGAAAATCAACATTAATGGCGACGCCAAGAACACAACAGACAGTGGGTTGGACGAGAGCACAGGTGTCTGTGTTAAGTACAAAATTAAAATATATGATGATATACTGAATGGTATGAGCTAATACTTTCAGCTCTGCATGCGTCAGACGCCCATGTGGGTGGGTCTGTTCATGGCCAACCTTTTAAGATACGAACTTTTATGGGCAGATACAGCGAACTTTAGACCGCAATTTTTGCTGGGTTGCCTTTGATGGGTATCCACAGGCTGTCTGTTTGACTGTCAGGTTTTCTTGTTTTTGGATGGGGGCGTTTGTGTCTGGACGGGCATGCTGCTATTGTTTTTATGCTTCAATCGAATGTCTGCAATTGTCGTTAGCCTTTAATGGCGATACATGGGAATCTATGGTTGCCATGGCTCTACAGGTTTAAAACCCTAAGAAATTTGAAATTTATTTTCTGCCTGTCGTGTCATGTGCAGTGTTGTTTACGTTCTTATTTTGGTTTGTCTTAAAAGTTGTTGCAGAGTTCATTTTGTCCAGTGAACCTCCGTTTTGATATTTTGCAGTTTTATTTTTTTAATTTTCAAATAAATTTAAATTTTTCAAATCAAAATATTTATAATTATATAAAATTATAATTTATGATAAAAATAATTATTAAAGTTTTCAAATCAAAATATTTATACTTATATAAAATTTTGACTATTTCCTATTTTGGCATGGCATTGTTGTGTAGCACACAAGGCTTTTGTACTTTAGTCTCTCAGCTTCAAATTCTTAATTACAAACCATCAAAACCAGTGAATTGGATAGTGATTTTTTTTTTATCAGGCCATTGTTTCCAAATGGTTCCTTGGGTGGACTTTTTATCATGATTGTTTGTGGATACACTGAGATAGGACATGACCATGAGCCCCTTCTTCAAGTTTGATTCTACCAAGATCGATTTGAGAATGGAGTTATTACACCATTTATACAACTTAGTGAGTTGAGATTTTCAACCTTCTAATCAAGAGGTTAACATAGTTGTCTTATTTTTTAATTCTCTACAACAAAGGCATTCCATAAACTATTATGTTTAGTAGATAGTACAACTAATTTGTAGTGATTAATCTACATAGAGAGATTTTGTGTCTTATCATCGTTAACACGAGTTTGATGGCCTACCCTACAACGAGGAAAATGACACACTGTTCTCATTCAAGCCACCACCTACTTATGAGAATACACTCACAAATTTATTTTTTAGTTTTTTAAATTTATGCCTACGCCTTTGCCTTGAATTTCTTAAATTTATGCCTATGCCTTTGCCTTGAAGTTGTTATATCTTATGTTTACATTTTAGTATGACAACTAAACTAATATTCCACCTTCATTTTTCTAGTGTATACAACAAAGGCATCCTATAAACTATTATGTTTAGTAGATAATACAATTATTTTGTAGTGATTAATTTACATAGAGATATTTTGTGTTCTACCAAAGTTAATAAGAGTTTGATGGTCTACCCTACAACGAGGAAAATGACATAGTGTTCTCATTCAAGCCACCCCCTACTTCTGAGAATACACTCATAAATTTAATTTTTTAGTTTCTTAAATATATGCCTATGTCTTTGTCTTGAAGTTGTTATATCTTATGTTTCCATCTTAGTATGGCAGCTAAACTAATATTCCACCTTCATTTTTTTAGTGTATTATTTATATGTGCACTTTTAACAAAGGTGTTTGTTAATGTGTTTTACTTGTGTATTTCTTCCATACTCTATTATTGGTTTGAAATTATCACTCCTTCTCTTAGTGAATATATCCTTGAGTTTCCTTGAAAAATTGGTCACAAAACAAAGTTTTAAACGAATTTCCGGTATAGCAATTACTAATAAATTGGTTATTGCTCTGCTTGAAAACTTATTTTATTTTTCTTTTTATTATATGAGTTTTAGAAAATGATAGTAGAATGTAAGTGTGTTGATTGAAGTTGAATGGATTGATTATGTGGATATTCAAAACTATGCAGATATAATTGTTTTTCTCTCGACTATTGTGTCAATGAATTATGCCACTAGCTCAAAAACTTTTATTTCCAATAGAAAAATTATTTGGCCACAAGCCAATGGAAAAAATGTCATTTGAAGAAAACCTAATGGTTCATTTCATGAAATCATCATCCATGAAGAGAGAACCCCATAATGTCCATATTAAAATAATAATTCTTATTAATATAAATAGATTATATGGAATTTGACCATACAATCGTTTGATCTCCCTATTTATACATACTTGTCCATAATACATCACTACTTATAAGGAGTCGATTGTTCACAAATAATCTTAGAAACAAAGAAATCCCTTCTTTACATGGCTTCTTATTGTAGGGGGTTTTCTTGTGGAAAATATATTAGAACATATAGGAGATAAAAACCCATGTTGTCTCTAGTGTTAGTGAGTTGAGACTTTGAAACATCTTTGCATGTTCTATCCCCTAGCCAATTCTATGTGGTCATGGTTTCAAACTATGTCGGTAATACCTCCCTACTTTTATTGAATATAAGGCTTCTCTTTTAGAAAATTGGCTCCCTTGGGCTCTTGAATTTCATTATGCTTGGTTGTAGTTTGCTTTGAAGTTATTTACTTCATTTGGAAGAAATGCAATGATGTGTTGTTTAATGAAAAAAATAATTATTGCACTTTCTCATGATATGATTGTTCCTTGACATGTGGTAATTTGTCCTTGTAGATTATTGTGAAAGAATAAAAGATTCACATGGAAATGAAGAATTTATAGTAGCTTTAGGTATTCTGGGGTGAGGCCCATTGTAGTAAGGATTCTCCCATCAGGGAAATTATTAGGGGCTAAATTTCACCCATGGGATAATTTCCATGTTTATCTCCAAACAAACATTCACCAATTTCCATTTTTTTCCTAAAAACGATTCACTTAAATTTTCTAGGATGAAATTATTTTACATTAAAAATCGCCAAGATTTTATAAAAACTATATAAAATCCTATAAATTTGAAAAAATTACAAAAATTTCATAACACATTTTATAGTTTTGATTTTAAGAATTAGTAAGATTAGCCAAGGTTTATACACTTTAAGATAAGTATGGATCCTTAAAATTTTCCTTGCCGCCCATCTTATCTTATACCTTGTTAGCATAGTCTCACCAAGGTGAGAATGGGCCTCACTACTAGGTAGAAAAGAACGTATAATAGTTTTATAGCTATATTTGGTCCTCCAAATAAATTGGGCTGAGTTGATCCATTACCATTTATCAGATCAACAAGTTTCCAAGTCTTTAGAAAAGTTCTAAACCCATCTTCCCTTATGTGCATGTCCTATAGTGGTTCAACCAAACTGCACACATAAAGTTTCACACAGAGGTTGTTGGTTAGTGACCCATGTGCACCCCCAAAATGGCATAAAAATTATAAATAAAAGGTAAACTGCATGGACCTTGAGTAGAGATCACGAAGGTCATAAACTTGTGTAGCCTAGATTTCTAACCCCAACTAATGGAACCACTTTGTAGACATATAAATAAGTGGTCCATGGTTGGGATGAGGGACACCACACCCTTATGCTCAAGAAATAACCTATGCCTTATTGAATTTCCTTTGCCCTAGTTCTCCTCTTGTGTAGAACCAAACCAGTTCCACAAGCTTTGACTAAGTCGTGTGTAGGGTTTGTTGAGCCACAACTCGACTCCCCTGCCAAAGTAAGAATTGTTTATTTGTTAAGTGAGAGTTTGATCAAGTGGTTGACCCTGAAGGAACCCAAACCTGAGTGATGGAGGTGCCTCAATAGGATCAAGTTAAAATATCTTGGTGTGCACATCTTGTTTCATTTATATAGATCTCTCATTCTTCCCCCAAAAATTACTCATGTTATTCTTATTGATCTATCCATGATATTAGAACATTATAGTTGTGGTTGAAATACTCACCTAAAGTAAGTTAGGGTTTATGTTTTGTAACTCACTTTTCCTATTTGAATGCCAATATTGAATTGAGAAAGGTATTCTTTGTTTGATATTTACGAATATATAAGGAAATCTATTGTTGGAATCATATTGATGAAGTTGCACAATGTAATCAAGTCTAAACATCGTCTATCAAGTATTCATTTTTTTTATTCTCATTACATTTCTATTATAAAACATTAAATTTTTGGAGAGACTAATTGTAGATCTATCATCTACTTTGTCGATGAGACACCAACCCTCTCACCAAGTATCCACAACTAGCATATTGAAAATCCCTCTAATAGAACTGGTAACTCCATTGGGGGGGGAGGATTCTCTAAATTATTCCTTTTATGATAGGTTGGCTCGTAGATTCTTTTGAACCTACAAGTTTATTTCTCAATAAACTTAGGAGCAAGAATTTGACTATTGTTTTAGGCTTGAAAGTTTATTTTTCTAATCATACTCTATAAATGCATGCAACCTCCTTTGTTTATAGTCATGTGCAGTATGTAGGTTTCTTTTTATCATCCTACACAGATGTTATTCCAAGTGCGAGTTGTTGTTCTATAGCCCATTTGTAGTACAAGTTTTCTTTTAAGAAACTTGTGTGCATTCATGTAAGTGGTCGAAATGTTCAAGCTTGTGAAATTGTAGATCTATATTTTATGGTTTCCTTGGAAATCTAGAAGTACTACTTGGTTTTTTCAAAACATTGTGTAGTCAAATTAGTTTGTGTCATATTTATCTTTGCAAGTTTTACAATTTAAAAATACAAAAAGAATTTTTTTCTTATTTTAGGCATAGTTTTGAGCTAATCATTGAAATTGCATTTCCAAGCTAGTTTCTTATTACACTGCATTTTTATGACTTTGAGAGATTTTCATTACATTGAAAATATAGACTAAATTTCTTTGCATCCTTGATTTTAAGGAAATTTCAAGTTTCACAGTGTTTGATCGAAAGAAAAAGTGTGGGTGTGCACATGCATCTTTCAATTTCTTTATAATTTCAGTGATATTGAGTTTAAAATACCATTTCAATGTCACTTTGTTACCTTATTGAGTAATCAACATCCACTAAAAGTAACACTAATATAAAAAGAACTAGACTCATTTTTGTTGTTACAAAATCAACAATAGCCTAAGTTAGGGCCTTGGTGTAGGATTGAAGATTAAATTCTCCAAAACCACAAAATTTGAAACTAGAAATTGATTACAGAGTGATCTAATAGTGATCTAGATTATTTTCGACATGAAATGAGAGCGGAGATATAATAAATCAATGTATAAAGATATCTCGGATATCCAATAATATAACAAAAATGTATCAGAGAGGCAACCTTAAACACAGAGATACAGTAATACACAATTTTCTATTAATGAACGAAAATGTGCAAAGACTGTAAAATACAAAGTGAAATACTCACTAGAATGGTAGCAGATAATCTCTGAGAAGAGATGTGTGTGCTACTCGCATTCCCAAGAAGATGATTTTACAATGAGGCTCCAATGGCCTTTTTATCATAAATAAAATCAAAAACCCTAATCTCGGAAGATGAAAAGCCAACAGTTTTTTGGACCCTGTTTTGGGTAGTTTGGTGTATCAACTTCCCAGGGGCATAACTTTGGCATACGATATTTGTTTGGGGTGCACGATAGCTTATGCAGGAGTATCGCCAACTCATCAAGCGAGCCAGCACATCAAGCGGAGATCAGCTGGATAAACAAACCCAAATTTTTGAAAGTGCTTTGGGATTGTAGTGCAAGTCTTTAATGAATCCATTTATGAAGGGGCATTGTATATTGTATTGGACCTTGAGCCTCAAGATCTCGTCCTTTGGTAGATAAGAGGCATTTAATCTAGTTAATGCTGGTAGATAGGATTTTAAGTCTAGATTTGATAGTTTAGAGTTCGAGAGGGAAAACGGATATAGACACCCTCATTGTGCATTGTAATATTATCAACCCAGGAGAAGAGGAGAGCAAGCAGAGAATATTGTATGAAGAAAACCCATGTACAGGCATTTGACTTAATAGAATGAAGCTTTGATTCAAGCCCATGGTTTGTGTTGTTTTCTCTGTGTATTGATGTTATTCTCATGAATGTTTGCTTTCTTGTTATGCATTTTCTTTGTATATGCTGAGCATGTGATTTCATGTTTCAAACTGAAGTCTGAAAGGGAGAGAGAGTGAGGTTCAATTGTTTCTCTATCTGAGCCAAGAGATTCCTGCAAGGTGTGTAGTCGAAATTCATCCGCAAGGAGTGCGTTGATGGAGGCTCAGTCGTTTAACTTTTGTTATCATTCACCCAGAAGTGGAAGTGGGTTGTTGAAGCCGTGCAAGGAGTGCGCAGGCTGAAGAAGAAGTCTCAGTTGTTAATCTGAGTAAAGGGAGACTGAAGACTGCTGCTGCAGGAAGTGCGCAGAGTCTGAAGGATTCAACACTCGAGAGTTGTTGAATGATTGCCGTGAGGAGCACATGCAAGTCCCTCTGAAAGAATCAGAGTGGAAAAACTCAGGAGGAATAGACCTTTGAACTCACTGAAGGCTAAGTGCAGGGAAGATGCCGTTGGAAGTCGGAAGAAAGCGTCGCAGGTTGGTGAGCGAGAAAATGAGTCTCGTGGAGAGACACTTCTTTATTTCGCAGAATCCTCAAGGGGAGAATGGACGGAAGAAATCTTTGGAAGAGATTTCATGAGGTTTCGAGGGTCGTGGGATCTCCCAGAGGTGCAAGGTAGTGACAGTGCAGGCATGGAGAGGATTCAAAGCTTAGGAGGGGAAACACCGTTGATCCAAGTCGGTCAGGGCCGTTGGATTGTTCACGAGATCACCTATCGGGACCTCGTGAGGAAAGTGTCCTAAGTTTGGTAAGGAGAGTCGCGAGATTGCGAGAAACGATATCTCGACTACTCCGAGGATAGGGTGGATCCACAGGAGTTGGCAAGAGGACAGGTGGAAGAGATCGAGGGATCTCGCAAACTCGGGAGCTCGCAGGGTGAGAACCCAAGTATTGGGTATTCAAAGTCACGAGGACGCGAGAAACGAGAAGGTAATAATCGTTGGATCTGCACGTGGGATCGTGCATCGAAGCCTTGCGAGGAAAGTCTCAAGAACTTGGCCACGGAAATCGCGAAGTCGCGAGGGAGCGAGGTCGCGAGTTTTGGCATCTCGGACCTCGGGAGTCGACGTGGAAGTTATTCAACCTCGCGAGTAGAGAAGTAGCGAGTGGTGAGATCGCGATAGCGTGGAAGTCCCGATAGAAAAGACAGGGGTGGACGGGTCAAGTCACACGTGCGCATCGGAGTTTCGGTACCTCGGGTATCGTAGATTGGAGAACCAAAATTTTGGTCTCGCAAGTAGCAAGGTCGCGAGTAGGGAATTCCTCAGGGAAAGGCCATCGATTTGACTGACCATTAGGTCTCGGGGGTCCGAGAACCCAGTGTTCAACCTTTGAACTCGCGAAGTCACGAGTTCTGATCCCCCCAATACATCCAGGAAGGGGACCGCACGAGAGAACTGTGGGAGCAGATTTCCCAATAGGGAAATAGAAGAACCTTAGAGTTCTTCAGGCCGAGAAGAAGAAGATCCACTGAGAGCGGACGTGCCAGGTTGTGCGCTCTGCTTCAATAGCTCGTTGGAAAGGTATCGTCGAGGAGATTCATTTTCAGGGCTCAATCAGAGCCTTTGGCTGGATTGAGAAGCTAAATCCCGAAAAAACCTTCATTTAGGCCCTCAAAATGGCCCCGAAAGTTAAAAACTGCTAAAAGTAATAAATTACCAAAATTTCCATAAAATTATTTTGACCCAATTGGAAAAGGTGGGTGGCAACCAATATCCACCTAGATCAATCCTCCCTCCTTAGGAAGAAATGGTCTCCATTGCATTGAGTGCCTGGGGGAGAGGGAAAAGCATTTGTTAAATCTGCATCTTGATGAGTTGCTTGCCTTGTTGGAGAAGTTGTGTTGCTTATCTTGTTGAAGGTTGTGACTCACGAACCTGTGGCTGGAATGGCTGGACATTTTTAACCAGTCTGGCTACATGAGATGCATGTGTGCAGAAATAATATTTACACTTTTCTGCAATCTTGTTGACATGCTTCTGTTGGATAGAAGGTGATTGGACTAAGGTTGTAGTGGTGTTCTTTTGTTCACACTTTGAACATACTGTGAAGAAGTTGAATTTTGTAGTATGAGATACTACCTTGCGGCACTGTTTAGGTGGGACAATAGTCAAAATTACCTTTGGTATCCTGTAGAGATGACCCCCCAAAGTAAAAATGACACTACGGGGTCGAGACTCATAAATAGCATGGTGCTTCCACATATATGGTTGGCCCAAGAGAACATCACATACATCCAGGGGGGAAATCACATAATACCTCGTCCTTGAAGGGTTGGATGTTGTATGACAATCAACACTGCTGGCTGACATGAAGATAGCGTCCCTGGCAAAGCCACCCGATGTTGTATAGTTGCAGGTATGGTGTTATCGACAATCCCAATTGTTTGACGACCTCTGCTAAGATGAGGTTCTTCTGGCTTCCGCTATCAACAATAAATGTAGTAAGGTCCCCTTCACCCACATTTGTGAATGAAAAAGGCACTCCCCCACTTCAGAATATGTTGGTTCTTCTGGTTGAATTGTTGTGGTCACGAAAATAATAGTGGGGTATGCGTTGATGATCTGTATTCTATCAGTATTTTCATAATCAAATTTTGAATGAGGGTTCGACTCCTTATCTTTTATCTCATACATGAATGAATGTTTTGAGTGACATTCATTAGTGTTGTACTAGGGGATTTTGTGGAAATCACACCATTTTCCAGTGTCCTTCATCTTTTCGTGACCCTTCTTTTCATGTGGCTTGGATTGGTTTTCAGGATGTTGTTTTTTAGGGTCGTATTTATCATACTTTGGTTGTTGTGGATTTGTAGACCCGAACTCCCGTTTGTTCTAGTGCTTAAACTTCTTCTCGATTTTAACATCATATCGATAAGCAGAACCGAGTGATGAGATGTCCAGAAAATCCATTTCAGTTTGGATGTATCTATGTAGAGTCCCACGGTATTTTAGAACCAAATGTCATTCAGAGTCTTTGATACCCAAATTGGTGCGCAATGTAAGGAAGGTTTTTGTGAAATCCAGAACTTCTTGGCCCCTTTCTTGCCGCATTGTTGTCCATCTCATGTACTGGTCCTCATGGTTTCCAATAGGGTAATATTGTTCATTTATCGCATCCACAAAAAAATCCCAAGTGGGCTCGGCCCCATATATTCTAAACTCCTCTGTGAAAATTTTCTCCCAGTAAGTTTCCCACCAATGTTTGACATGGGGGACAAACTTAAGGAGTGTGAAGGTGATCTTTTCCTTGTCAAAGAAATTATGAACACAGAAATAACCTTCTAGCAGATTTAACCATTTTTCTAAGGCATTTTCATCTATTTTTCCTTCAAATATGAGAATATCAAAATTAACTTGTACCTTGAAAATCGAGGTACTTCCAAAGTGGATGCCCCATGAAGAAGATCATGTTGTTATCAGCAGACATTGAAGGACGTGGGAAAAATTCTCCATCATTTCGTCCCTCTGTTGCGTGAGAGCTTGCTCAAGCAACAGATTAATAGAATCGTCTGCTCTGTCACTTTTATTTTCTTCCTCCATGGAGGGTTTATTGGATGTTAGAGAGAGAGATTGTCTTCAAGAGAGACAATATCGATACCCAAATTTCTATAATTGGACCTCCTCGAGGACATGCACTGAAAAATGATCAAGAGTAACCTGCTTTGATGCCATTGATCCAGATTATTTTCGACACGAAATGAGAGCGAAGATATAATAAATCAATGTACAGAGATATCTTGAATATCCAATAATATAACATAAATGTATCAAAGATGCAGCCATAAACATAAAGATACAGTAATACACAATTTTCTATTAATGAGTGAAAATGTATAAAGACTATAAAAATATAGAGTGAAATACTCGTTAGAATGGTGGCAGCGTATCTCTAAGAAGAGATGTGTCTGCTACTCGCATTCGCAAGAAGATGATTTTACAATGAGGCTCCAAAGGCCTTTTTATCATAAATAAAATCCAAAACTCTAACCCTGGAAGATGAAAATCCAATAGTTTTTTGGACCTCGTTTTGGGTAGTTTGGTGTATCAACTCCCTGGGGGCGTAACTTTGGCATACAATCTTTGTTTGGGGTGCATGATAGCTCGTTGGAAAGGTATCATCGAGAAGATTCATTTTTTTGGCTCAATAAGAGCCTTCATGTATCATTGAGAAGATCCATCCAAAAAAATATTCATTTAGGCCCTCAAAATGGCCCGAGAAGTTAAAAACTGCTAAAAATAATAAATTGCCAAAAAATTATTTTAAGCCAGTTGGAAAAGGTAGGTGGACATCGATATTCACCTGGATCAAATAGTATCAAAAATTAATTTCTAGGAAATCACTTCTCACATGTATGTCAAGCAAGAGGTTAATCTAGTTAAGTATTGATATTATCATGTTACACTTAGTCAGTGGGTGGATGCATTCTAGGGCACTTTAATAAAGTCGGCATGTTACTTAGAGTGACACCATCTTGCTAATTTTTTGGTTGCAGGACAAATTCCTATATTTCCCTACCCAATGCTACTTAATGAAGAAGATTTACCCATGATTGTTCCACCTAGTTACTAATCATGAGTTGGCATCCTTAGTGACTTTGCCTAGGTTTCTTGGAGGTGACTACAAGTGGGAAGTTATTGTGGTACCTAAGGTGGATAATGAATCTTAGTCTCAACTCCCCTAGAAGTTTCATGTCTTCACAAGGGAGATTTCACCTTTGGTTATTGCTTCTAGAAGATTATTACAACTACTTGTCATACCTTCTCTAATTGGATTTGAGCCCTCATTGTCCTATTTTGACCTTCAAAAGGCCCTTATTTTATCCCATTACTAATTGGACTCAAGGACTTAATCACCCT
>SNQJ01S0062784.1:11646-22418 GCA_010110895.2 Picea sitchensis
CATTATTTCCCCTTTGAGAGTTCCTTTTGTTAGTGATAGCATCATGTTATTCCCTCAACAACCCCCCTAAGTTTTGAGAAAAACTTAGGGCCCCACCTTATTTTCATTGATCTCAGTATGCTTCTTTATTTTGGACAATACATTGACCTTATTTCCTAATTGCCTTGTCGCATCGATTCATTCGTTTAGATGGTTAAGCTATATGGACCTTCATGTTTCATTTCTTTGATTTTGATTTAATTTCTTTTCTTCTTTGGACTTTCTTCCTCAATTGGCTTACTTTCTTTTCTTCATCGAATTTTGGTTTCTTTCCTTCCTCAATATTTTCTTCCTTAATTTACTTCGTTCAAAATCTTTTAGCCTTGGATTTCTAAATCGGACCTGATCCTCAAATTGGGGCCTTTTCTTATCCTTCTTTTTTAATTTCTTCCCCTATCTCAAAATCGACCCAATTTCCATAATCGAATCCACTTTTCACTTTGATTACTTCATTAGTCCCCTCATTTTGTTAATCCCTAGACAAAGCCACATGTTAATCATAAAACCCTTTATAAATCCCTATATATTGAGTTATTACATTTATGGTGTTATATTAGTAGGTCAGATAGTCTCAGGATCATCTTATCTCATATCATATTGTATTATGAATTGAATATATTGTACAAGGAAGTTTCCCCCTTGAAGTGGAATTTATTCATTGATTTTTTATCATTTTTAAGGCGTTGAATCATAACATTTGGTATCAGAGAATTGATCATATGGTTTTTCTTCTTCAAGAAAGTCATCTTTCCATTTTTGCTATAACTTTTTTTATGGGAAGCTTAAGATAGAAAAATTTGGATGTTACGTAGAAGACATATCAAGGTACATGTGGTGAAAATTTCAGGTTCTTGGTCATTATACTTTCATAGATATATCATGTGGAAGATAGGCTTTTGACTCATTCTGAATTCAATTTTAAACGAATCATCTTGGGCTTTTCACTATAACTTATTTTTTTGGGAGGTTTTAGATAGTCAAATTTTGTGAAGACTAAGGAGACATATCCTAGTACAGGTGGTCCAAATTTCATATTCTAGTTTGTTATAATTTCATAGATATAAACCATGGAAGATAAGGCTTGTGACTAATCCTAAAACCAGTTTTAAATGAGTCAGCTTGGAATTGTCACTGTAACTTTTTTTCTGTGAAGTTTGCAATTCTAAAATTTTCATAATCCTGAGGTAACATAGCGAGCTACATGTGGAAATTTTTCTAAATTTTGAATCATTATAATTTATGATATATATCTCATGGAAGTTGGGTTTGTTTATTAATCTTGAAATTAATCTTAAACAAGACATTTTGGTAATTTTTTCTATAAATTTTTTATCACAGAAGGCTCAAACTATGAAGTTTTTAGGAGTTTAAGAATTCATATCAGAGTACTACATGTCAAAATTTCAGACTCGGAAGGGTTCAAATTTCAGAGATATATCAAAATAAAGGTCAGACATACATACTTACTCCAAATTAAGCGTTTGGAAGGTACATAACTTACAATTGGCATAAATTTGTATCGGAAGATTTATTTTTGGTGATTCAAAATTTGTGATAAAGATAAAATAGACGAGTATTATTATATTTGTCTGACATGGCTCCAAAAAATAATTCAACGCCAATTAAACCTTTAGAAATGTCTTATATAACTCATGAAGAAAATGAGGAGATACATAACAAGCTATCCAAATTGGAAGACCAACTTAATGATTGGAGTTCTAGTTCAATAACAAGTGATGAGTTGGTAAAAACACAAATAAAAATTCAAGAGATTGAAAAGAAGATGGAACAAATGGAAAATAAGATGGATGAAAATAAGGAAGAAGTACAAAAATCCATGAATGAAAATAAGGAAGAAATACAAAAATCCATGAATGAAATGCAAAAATCCATGAATGAATTGCAAAAATCCATAGAATCCATGCTCTTATAAAGGAACCCTAAAAGGGATATGGAGATCCAAGGAAATCATGAAAATAAGGATACAATGGTGTTGAGACTCAATCACATATGGGGAGTATTTTATCACAGTTGGAGAGCACAAATATTGAATTTCATAATCATTTATTACTTCAATATCCACATCATTAAGGTTTCAATGTGGCACCAAGGAACTACCTAATTCCAAATATCTATATGAGTAAGGTTGATGGTAAAGCTCATGTAACATGGATATTCCAGATGGAGCAATTCTTTGATCTACACTAAACGTCAATATTATAAAATGATCAATTTGTGTGGTATCAATGGCTCTATGAAAGAAAAAAGAAGTATATTGTCTCTTGGTTTATTTTTACGAATGAATTTTTATCACATTATGGGGATATTAAGAGCAATACATTATTTAGTCAATTGATAAATATTCGACAAAAAGGTCAAATTACAGAGCACATTCAACAATTCCAAAAGCTCAGTCTCAAGGTAAAGAACATTCATGAGGATAATTTGCTAGATCTCTTTATGGGTACTTTAAAGGATAATATTCAACATGAGGTGTGTCTCTTCGAACCTAAATCCTTATAGAAATCTTTCAATATGGCAACGAAAGTGGAAAAAAAAATATAGCTACTAGAAGGGTGGCCACTAACAACTATAGAGAGAACCATGTTACCTCTCCTAAAATGGCAAGGTTGACACCTCAGCAAGTGGATGAAAGAAGAGAAAAGGGACTATATTTCAATTGTGACAGCAGGCACAATAAGGGGAATAAATGAAGTGAGAAGAAACTATTCTACATAAAAAATGAAGAGGAAGAAGATCAAGAATTGGAACCATCACAAGATCTAGAGATAGAAGAGACTACTCCAACAATATCTTGTCATGCATTGGTCAGAATCAGTACTCCACAAACCCTCAAAATAGAAGGATATATCAAAAATAAAAAGGTAACAGTGTTGATTGATTATGGTAGTACTCATAACTTCATCAATTACAAATTAGCAAAAGATCTCAATTGCTTTGAATATCCAACACCAGAGTTTCAAGTAATGATTGCAGATGAAGGTAACATAAATTGTTTTGGGAAGTGCCATAGTATTAAGCTGAATATGGGGGAGTATTTATTGGATAGTCCCATGATTTCCATCCAAATGGGTGGTGTTGATGTTGTATTAGGGGTCCAATGGTTAAAATCATTGGGAACAATGGCCCTTAGAGGTATCCAAGGGAAACCCTCTAAATTGATGAGCTATAACCACATAATAAAATAACTCAAAAAGGGACACCATGGTGTAATTTCACAATTGTGCTCACTAGATGTTCAAACATCTATATCCTCTGCTCTAATGGATCTCCAAAAAGTTATCAACAATCATTCCAAGGTATTTGGAGAGATGCCTAAGGGTCTTCCACACACTCAAGACCATCCCCATGTTATTCATATGCAACCATAAAGTGTGCATCCAGTCTTGCATGTTTCTTGCTTAAAGAAGATAATCAGTGACAAGATTCCAATGCAAACTATTTTATCAAAGATTAATGGGGAAGGAAAAATAATACTAGAACCATAAAAAATCCCTTAAATAGGGATTAAGAAGCTACGAAATTGAGCAATTACTGAGTACCTCATCAAATGGAAGAACCTACTTGTGGAAGAGGCAACATGGGAAGATGATTTCTCTATGCAGGCGCACCCACAATTTTCAAGTGTTGAGGACAACAATTGTTTGAAGGGGAGGGGCATGTTAAGCCCCGGAAAAATCTCCATGTTAAGTATAAAACCCCTTATAAAGCCCCAGATATTGAGTTATTATATTTCTAGTATTATATTAGTAGGTGGGTTAGAACCTTTCATTGTACCCTTTATATATATATATATATATATATATATATATATTGCATTATGAATTAGATATATTGTAAAAGTATGTTTCCCCCTTGAAGTGGACTATAATCATTTTTAAAGCATTGGATCATAACACAATTGGAGATTGGAGATTAGGCTTCATCACCAAATCAAGCCCTCTTATCACCTCTTCTTTTTTTCTTTTGAACCTTCTATCTGAATTTCATTTGGACCTTTGAATATTTAAAAGCCTAGCCTTTGTTCAAACTTTAAATATCTTCTTTCAAACTCTTAACTTTCACCTCGAATCTTCAATCAACCTGATTTGATAACTAGCCCCAATTTCCAAACCATGATCTTCATCCACCAACTTTGGTGTCAAAAAATTATAATTTTGGGATCAATGCCAACCTAAAAATTAGGCCTTCCTTTAATCTCTTTGAGCTAATAAAATTTTTGTTTCCCCCTTCAGTTCAAGATTTTTTTTAGTTTTTGGATGTCTTTTTCTTCCCTTCAAACTTTTCTTTTCATTTTTGAAATTTGATCAACTCATACCAAAACCTTTGCTAAAGCTCAAAATAGTGGTTGATTACCAAATTGGACCCCCTTTTCACTTGTTTGTTGATGCCTTTTCCATATTTGGAAGTTGGCCCTAATTTCCAAATTGGACCCTCTCATCACCATTTGAATAGTATGGTATTTCGACATTGTTTGATGTTATTTTGTTTTGTTTATCCTATTTTTTAACTTTGTACTTTACTTTACAAAACTATATTTCTTCCATTGGTCCAAAACCTCTAAATCAAGCCTAGTCTAGATTCATGAGAGGAAAAAAATGAATAACAGATTGAATATAATAACATAGAGATATGGAGAACAACAACAGATATCCAGTGAACAACAACTTCTATTGAATAAATAAAATAGGTTGAAACTGTAAAACTGCAGAACTGAAAACTACTTGCTTGAATGATGGTAGTTATCTCTGAGAAGAGATGTGGTTGTTACGCGCATATGTCTGAGAAGAATGATTATGATGAGGTTGAAGAGGCCTTTTTAACATTACTCGGGAATTACAAAACCCTATAAATCCAAAAAGCTAACCCTAGGAGATGAAACGCCAAAAGTTATGCGGGCCCCGATGGGTAAGTTGGTACCTCAAATTCCCGGGGTCGTAAATTTTGCATACGACCTCCGTTTTAGGAATTTGATAGCCCGTTGGAAAGGTATTTTAGAGAAATACACATTATGCAATCAAACTTGAACTCTAATTCTATTTTGATTGTGGAAATCCAAAAAATGTTGTTTAGGGCCCCAAAACGGCCCTGGAAGTACATAAAGATGTACTGACATGAAAACTTCTAAAATAAGCTAGTTGGAATATGCGGGTGGCCACCAATATCCAATTGGATGTTGTGTAGGGATTCAGTATATCCCCAAAAGTGTAGAACCCAAAATTACAAGGAAATTTCATCATTACAGAGAAACGTGTTCAATAAAAAATTGTCAAGAGGAGCCAGTTGGAACATGTGGGTGGCCACCAATATCCACCTAGATCAGTCCTCCCCCTTAGGAAGAAATGGTATCCATTGCGTTGAGTTCCCCCATCAGGTGAGGAAAATTTTGTTGAATTTGGCCCCAGGTGAGCCACTTTCCTTGGTGCAGGAGTTGCCCTACCTTAACAACTCGATAAAGTTGGATCCTCTGTTGGCAAGTGCCCTTGACCTCTGTGTCCACTATCTGATCAGTGGATGCATGTTCCATGCATTTGGGTTTGATATCTGTTGGTTTCAATTGTTATGTGATCTCCGAGGTTTCTAATAATGGTAGAAAATATGGTCGAAGGAGGTCCACATTGAACACTAGGTGCAAGCCAAGGAAGGGGGGAGTGTTGAGCTCAAAATCATTGTCACCAAAATCCATGGTGATAGTTTAATTCCCATAGTGAAGTGGACGGAGCTTCATATGGGACCTTGTAAGGTGTTCTTTCTGCAAATGTAACCAGACCTTGTCTCCCACCTGAAACTTGTGTCGTAATTGGTGTTGATCATGGCATTTCTTCTACTTAGCATTGGATTTCTGCAAAATCTCATGGACCTATTGGTGGATGTGTTGAATCCACTCAATGAATATGGTGTCTTTGTCGGCCTTAGACTGAACATGGGAATATTTTTCTTGTGTGGTTGCAAGAGGTAGTGCAACATCAATGGGACCCAAGGGTTGGAATCCTAGCCCCACCTGAAATGGGCTATGGCCAGTGGAGCTATGGAGAGCCATGTTGTAGTTGTGTTTAACATAGGGAAGAATCTCATCCCATGTATGTGGATTCTTAGATGTATACATGCGTAGGATGTGCAAAATCATCTGATTGACGACCTCTATTTGGCCATCGATTTGAGGGTGGAAAGAGTTGGATTTAGTGAGCTTGGTGTCCAATGGTGAACAGAGACTCAACCAAAATGTGTTGAGGAACCTGTTATCCTGATCATAGATGATGGTCTATGGTATCCAAAAATGGACCCACACTCATTCGAAGAAGAGATTTCCAGTATTTGTCGTTGTGATTCTCTTCTTGCAGGTTGTAAGAATAGTCATCTTTGAAAACTAATCAACTACCACAAATACGCAATCATTGCCTTCCTTGGTGGAAAGAAGGCCATACATGTAATCCATCAAGATGGATTCCCAAGTCCTCTCGGTAGTAGGAAGATGGGTGTATAAACCTTACTTCTTTATGGTTGGCTTGGAAATGGCATAGGCAATGCAAGATATGATATACTTGATGACGTCCTATCGAAGTTTTGGCCAATAAAAATGTTTCTATAGAATGACCACAGTTTTCTTCACGCCAAAATGTTCTGCCATCTGACTGTAGTGAGCCTCCAAAATAATATTTGCACGCTCGCTTGCAGTAACACAAAGGTGGCCCAGATAGCATAACAGTACATCCTGAATGTGAAAAGCGGTGACATTCGCGCCTGTACCCAAGAGCTTATAGGTGGTGGCGAAGTCAGGATCTTGTTGATAAAGTTGGGGCCACTCAGATGCCTCATGCCCACAGAAATGGAGCAAGGTGGTGAGTGCATCCACAGGAGGTCGACTGAGGCAGTCAACAACATGATTTGTGCTCCATGTCTTATATTTGATGTTGAGATGGAATTCTTGTAGGTATGTGGACCACTTTTTATGGTGGTTGTTCTGCAACTTCCCTTGTGTCTATATGAACTGCAGAGGCTTATGATCAGTGTGGATGATTGTCTCCTTTTCCATAATGTAATGTTTCCATTGACGACAGGCTTGCACAATGGAAAACATTTCCTTGTCATAGGTGGAGTATTTCTGGACAGTATTCGAGAGTGTATCACCATGGTATTCTATTGGATGACCATGTTGAGTGAGAACTGCGCCTACAACATTGTCAGATGCATTAGTCTCAATCTCGAATGGTTGTTGCAGATTGAGTAAGGAAAGTACTGGAGATGAGCACAATCGGTGCTTCAGATCATCAAATGCTTGTTGTCGCACCTTCCCCCATGTGAAATTTTCCTTGCCACCACCCTTGGTCATTTGGCTGAGGGCCCATGCAATATGGGAGAATCCCAACATGAACCGTTAGTAGAAGTTGGAAAGTCCCAAGAAGCTTTGAAGCTCGGTTAGTGTGGTCGTGGTTGGCCAGTCATAGATGACTTGGATCTTAGCTGGATCCACATGTACCCCATGTTCATCAATAATGTATCCCAAGTATTGGACCATGTTCATGCCAAAGGATCATTTTTCCAAGTTGGAATATAGCTTGTGCTACCATAGAGTTCTCAAAACCTATTGAATATGTTGCATGTTCTCCTCCCAAGTTTTGTTGAAGATGAGGATGTCATCCAGATATACCACCACAAAAGAGTTGGTGAAGGGTCTCAATACATCATCCATCAACCTCATGAAAGTTTTTGGTGCATTTGTTAATCCAAAGGGCATGACCAGCCATTCGAAGAGACCTTCTTTATATTTGAAGGTTGTCTTCCATACATCAATCGGTTCAATGGGAACCTGGTGGTAGCCAGACTTTAGCTCAATCTTGCTGAAGGACTTTGCCCCCTTGAGTTGGTCAAGAAGGTCATCAATTCGAGGAATTGGGTATTGGTTCCTGACTATGATTTTGATTCATGCTCTGTAATCAATGGGTTATCCCTGATAAATGAATGGTGCATTCCTTGTGTCGACGAGTTGAGAGGAACGTGAGATTATGGTTGGAGTTGTTGCTAGAGTTGTTAATTGAAAATTTTTATTTCTAATTATTGTGATGTAAATTTGCATATATGTATATCAGCATAGAGTGCACCAAGGATGGCGCACAATTATAGGGGAGGGGCAATGTAACATCCCCATTATAATCCCCAGTTTAATTAATGTTGATGTAGATATAATGTGTGGCTATGACCAAAGTGATGTAATATGTGAATTGTATTTCCTTTTTTTATTAATAAAATGTGATGCCAACTACTAAGGGGACATGGAAAATATATGGGGGATGAATTAATCCACAAGAGGTGAGAGTGTCTAGGATAATGGCCAAGAGGCGTCCAAAGGGGGGAAATACCCATGTATATTAATTTAACCCATTTTCCTAAATTTTTTATTCATATATGAACCTTCCCATTTCTGATTGAGTGTTCCCTAAGCCAATCATTGAATATATGTAAGAGGGTGGGTGTGATTAGGCACATCCAAAAGTTATTGGGTACATGGGGGTTGAGTAAAATCATCTTGGGGAAGAGTGTGAATCAAGAAAGGAAAGCCAAAGGGAGGAAATTGTTATGGGTTGGGACAACATTTTTTGGAGAGTCAAGTTTGTGCATGAGAAGCAAGTGGAGAGAAAGAAATAGAGTTTGAAGTTGATGCAACCATGGAGGGTGAATCCTAGAGCATGTTGGAGCGTAATTGGAGTGAATTGGAGCTGGAAAACTAAAGATCCAGGTTGTCAGACATGAAGAGTGAACTCATGTGTGAGTTTCACTAAAACAACGAGTGTTTTTTGTTGGTTTGCTTATAATTTTCCTAGCACCAATTTCCTTTGAGTTCCCAGCTGATAGATTACTAGCTACTTGTGCCAAAGATTCCCTGATAAATGAATGGGATACTCGAGGGACTGAGATTAGTGAAGGGGTACATTCTTTGGGTTGGAAAAGTCAAGAGGAAGAGAGATGGTGGAAAATCATGATAGTTGTAGGAGAATATCAGTTGGGTTAAGAGTTTTATGAGATGTGAGTGGACTGTGAGAGACCACCCTCTATTGTGGATTTCTAGCCTCAGCTTGGGGGTGACTAGCTGTTGATATTTGGAACAATAAGTCTATGGTTGGGTGGAATTTCCATCCCAAGCAATTGTTTTCACAAATGTTGTTAAAAAATAAGTGTTTTATCTTGTTGTTATGTTAAATTACATGTGTTATTATTGTGCATGAACTCTGTGTAAATGAGGATGATTTATATGTTGTTGTAATGATTTGTTTAGTTGTGTTTCATGTTGATTATTATCATGTTGTAGATGAATCTATTTTATGCTTATAGGAATTAGCTAAATATGTTTTAATTTTGTAGATGTAAGCTACAAGAAATTGGTTAACTATAATGAATTCATTTAGTTTGCAGAAATTTCATTTTTAAGAGTATTTTGCACCGTAATGTCCCTTGGTTAGACCGGGGGATGTTATAACCTGGAAAGAGGAAACCATGTCAAACCCTATTAAAGGAATTCCCCATATTAATATTTATGACCATCCCCCTATCCCCTCTGTTGCAGCTAGAGTGGATTACCTCCTGGAATATCAAAATATTATCAATCATTTGTCTTTTTTCCACAAATCCTCCTTGATTCGGAGAGATCATCTTAGGGAGGAATGGTTTAAGATGATAAACTACGATTTTCGCAATGATTTTATAGGATACATTGCACAAGGATATGAGTCGAAAGTGGGAAAATGAGGTTGGTTAGAATATTTAGGAATGGGAGCAAGAAAGGAGGAATTGGTGTTACCTCCCATCCTGGCCGACTTTTGAACGTAATGGATTATTTAGACCAGATATTTTTTGATAATTTTCCAATAGAGGATAAAAGAATGTACATTTAGGCCATCAAGGCCTGGAGCCTTGTCCGAGTTCATTTGAGGATTCCAAAAACTTCCACCTCTATCACCAACCCCATGAACTAGACATTTTCTTCATTATTGACTAGATCAGGGATATTAGCTAAACATTTCTCCTAAGCATCCATAACCCCCAGACCTTCCTCTGAATACAAATTTTCTAAATGTGAAAAAGTTGCTTGCATGAGCTCTACATGTCCGGATATGGACCAATCCATATCATCCTTCAATTCTTTGATTATATTCTGCCAAACCCTTTCCTTAGCCTAATTATGAAAGAATTTTGAATGTTGATCCCTAGCCTTTAGCCATAAACTACGTGATTTGAGACACCAATACTCTTCCTCTACCTTTAACACTTTCTGATATCTTATAAAATCCTCTTGCTCGATCTTTAGGTATTGGTGAGAAATGGGGCGGATTTCCATGTTAAGCCTTGTTTCTTCAATTCTTCTTTCGAGCTTATGCACCTCATTTTTCTCCAATATAGTTTTTTTTTTTACCCACTCGCAAAGAAAAAAAAAATTTACTTTAATTTTTCACTCCCAAATGTGAACCGAAGATCCATGGATCCAACGACACCAAGAGTCAACCACCAAGGGAAAAAAAACAGGGTCCTAAGCCCACCAGGGATTAAACCGAAAAGGTAAAGGGCCTAGATTCTTCAGCATGGATAACTCCAAGAAAAATGGTCTGTGATCAAATCCGAACCAAGGAAGAATATGGGATAGGGGGTCCACTAGCACTTCCAAAAAATTACTTCTAATCAAAAACCTGTCAAGGAGGGATACAATGTGCTCCACCCCTTAT